>JAUMHL010000030.1:18416256-18447885 GCA_032362345.1 Sandelia bainsii
AAGGTCACATTAAGTTCACCTGTAAAGGTTATAGTGCATTTTAGGTTCATCCTGAAATTTCACCCAAAAGCCGAATACCTCTAACTTTTTGTGAGTAGTGTATATTTTCCTACTGCATTTTTTGTATAGTTCTGATGGAGGCATGACTCCTTCAGAGATATTAAAACGTTTTAATACTACACTTCTAGCTTAGATTTACTTTTAGTCCACATGGAGGAAACCACACTATCCTGTTTTTATTCACTCAACATGTTTTGTTTCAAACACTTTTTAAACTGTGAGTCAAGCATTTACTCATAGCTGATGGTTAATATAATCTGCAGACAAATAGTTTAACACTATGACTCACTAAAACATAGTAAGTGCTAATAGCATTTTAAATGGAAAGTACATATTGATAATCTTAAGTTTTTATTAATGTATCTGTCAACAAATGTAACTTCACCTGTGAATCATCCATAACTAATGGAGAAATTGAAAAATTGAATCTAAAAGTCTTATGTAGCATGTTTACCATGTATACCATCATATTCTGTGAATATGAAGTATGTATTTATTATATGTATGTACTGTATATGTACACATTGAAGTGTTATTTAAGTTATAAGCAATTATTAACTGTAACAGTTGTACAGGGCAAAAGATGTGGATAAAAGTTGTGAAACAATCTAAGAAAGACCCTGAATTTGCCGAACTATTACTTCCAGGAAAGTTGAACTTAAGATTACGCTACCAAGCCTTTGAACTTATTTATCCTGTTTTAAGTGCAAATTATTAAATAAATTAACAATAAATAATTTTTCAACATGTTGCAAGATTTTGCATTTAATCATATCATATGAGCATCATATGAGCCTACAGCCAGAAGCTAGTTAGCTTAGCCTCAAAACTAAAACTTTAGAATTTTCTTTTTAGCTTTTATACAAATTAAACAAGATGTAACAAGTTAACTATTGAGTCTTAATGGTGTTGGTAGGCAAGTGTGTTGCTGTTAACACCCAGATACTGGCTAGGAGTTTCTTTCTGCTTCTAATCTTTATGCTAAACTAACCTAAATAGCTGATGACTAGTGTTTCATATTTACTGTACAGATGAACAGAACCCATCTGCATTGCACAAAATGTAGGACCAGTACTTATACAATAGAATATAATTATTTCCATGTTATACTGTGTTATGACTCATTCATGAACAGTTGATTTACCAGTTTATATACTACATATTAATAAAATGTCAGAATGTACTTTATAACACTCTATAATGTACCTTTAAATGGCAAAACATATACTACTACGTTTGTCTTAAATGCTATGGTAAAGTTACCCAGTTAGTGTAAAGATTCACATTGTCACTGTGGTTTGATTAATATTTCCAGTTGCAGAACCTGGGCGTGAACCCAGCCAATATTGGGTTCAGCTATCTGACCATGGAGTCGGACAAGTTCATCTGCATCAGGGAGAAGGTGGGCGAGCAGAACCAGGTGGTGATCGTGGACATGTCTGACCCCACTAATCCAATCAGGAGACCGATCTCTGCCGACAGTGCCATCATGAACCCCACAAGCAAGGTCATCGCCCTGAAAGGTAAAAGCATGTACATACAGCAGCACGCTCAGGAAGTCATGCCATAAATAGATATATTTAAATAAAACATAGTTTTCTGTTATTATTAGTGGCTTTATACCAATGGTGAGGTTATTGTTATTGTTTAAATTCCCAGAATGAAGTCTGCACAGCACAGTGTTTATTTGTCTCTAGATTTGACAGATTTAGCCATTGAGTACTGTAGTGGGAATGCCACGGTCATGCAATGAGTAATGGTCTGTTAATGCTGTAAATATGTAGAGTGCACTCAGTTCTATTGCCTGAATGTACTAAATTGGTTGTGGAAATTGATTTTCTGCCACTGATTCTAGCCCTTAGAGCACAAACACAAACGCTGATCACGTTGATTTGCCTATAATGCTTCTCTGTCCCCCCTCCCTCTGAGGATAATGTGCCCCTGTTTTCCCCTTCCCTGTGGTCTATCTTTGTCTCCTCTTTCTCATCTGATTGACACTTTGCTTTTTCCTTTGCTTTTCCTTGCTTTCTGTCATTTCTCAGACGGTGAGTTGCTTTCTGTCTGTCTACCCGTCCGGCACTCTGTTGTGATGATACAGTAGCCATGTCTCTCTCATAAAAGCTTCCCACACATCCCTCACAAGTACACCGACCCATTTTGGCCACTAATCAATCAAAAGACAGACAACTGTTAAGAAATTACTTCTACTGCCAGTAGATTGCTGCAATATTCCAACCCTACTCTGACCTAACCTGCTAGCACGTATCCTTCTTTTATGAGAACTATACATGTGTCATGTGCATGACTTGTATGCTGGTAAAGTGTATGTGTGGTATGAATAATCAGATATTATAGTACAGGCTGAAAAGAGTTGGGGCACTATGTGTAACTTTGCACGCCTGTGTGAGCGTGTGCTAGCCGCCATAATAAATGTTCAGATCTTTCTTTGCCACATAAAAAGGTTGACATAAATATATCATTATACTGTGCTTGTGTGTGTCGAGGGCAGTTTGTACAAGAGCTCCACTATTTAGCTGAGTCAGTTTCTATGTAAATAATACAGAGTGTTACTGGTCATTTGTTGGACTATAATGATTATGTAATGGGTCACATAGGAGGTGTTAGGCAGGTGACTGTGTACAGAGTGACAATCCCTTGGCCTGTAAACCACCTTAACCATAATAACAACACCTTTATATGCCAGATTCTGTGCACTTCCAAAGTATTTCCAATCAAACCTGTCTATATTTATATATAATATACACATACTGTAGGTCTGTGGATAATACAGAGCAACACTTTACTTAGGTGTAATTTTAATGTACTTTTTCTTGCTCTAAGCCCCATAAACAAAATTAAAACTGATTCATACTGTATTGAGGTTGTGATTGAAAACTCAGAGACAGATATCTTGAAACCTGCACCAGTCAAACCAATATAGTATGTGTGACTAGGTGCCACATCATGTAGGTTAGTAAGTATGCTTTTAATATAATAATAATAATAATAATAATAATAATTAACCGACCTTATCCTTGAAGACCAGTGATTTCCAATATTCTAAAATCAGCATTTAGTTGAATTTGCTCACTCTAACATCATCCAGAATCCGATTTCACACAAATGTGGAGTATTTAAGAAAAAGAACTCCACAGTCTCAGAACGACCATCACATTTTACAGCCTCTGAAATAGATTTCTGTTGAGTAAAAAGTAGTGGTCATGCTGAGCCTTTGGAGTTCTTTTTTTTTTTTTTTTTTAGAAATTTCTGATGAAGATGTAACAGGAAGTAGACACATTTCAGTGTTGGTTTTAGTCTTTTTATGGTATTTGTTGACTCACAGTAACAAAAATAAAATATAGAAAATCACCAGCCTTATCCTTTAGCTGTCTCTTTTTGAAAATGTAAACAAATCAAGATAACCTCTTCTCTCAAATATCCACAAATTAATTCACATGTCAGTTGGACCGTTGATTTAAATGTTTTTTGTGCATCAATCTTGTCATTATTAATGACTGAAGTAGTTTTTATTATGTGTTGGTAAAATAGACTGAACGCAGAAATAGCCCAGTATAGACAGTCAAAATTTATATCAGTGAAATAGTCAGTAGACAATTTGACCCAGACTTTTAGTAGCTAAAGATGTTGGCATTCAGGTTGTAAATAAACTGTTTTGTCATTTACTTATTACTACTAGGGTAAATGTGTGAAATTATCATGGTTTTGATTCAAGGTTATATCACCCAGCTTTGCTACTGATAGTTTCTATTTTGTATCCTCTGGGCTCACTTATCAACTTCTTGCTGTGTATTTGTCTCATTTCTTCCCTGTTTCTTCTCCTCCCTTCAGCTGCCAAGACACTGCAAATCTTTAACATAGAGATGAAGAGCAAAATGAAGGCTCACACCATGACAGAGGAAGTCCTGTTCTGGAAGTGGATATCGGTAAACACTGTGGCCTTGGTGACGGATACAGCTGTCTACCACTGGAGCATGGAGGGGGATTCCCAACCAGCCAAAGTATTTGATCGGCACGCTAGTCTGGCGGGATGTCAGATAATTAACTATAGAACTGACGAACAACAGAAGTGGCTACTGCTGATTGGGATTTCTGCACAGGTATGAAAGCAGACATTTATTCATGCCTCATACAAGAGAAGAGCACATGATAGAAATATGTCAGACAAAAAGTTGCCTGATTTATCACTCGATCTGATCCCTTATCTACATGCTCATAAGACAAAAGAAATCCACACAGAACTTTACATGAAAACACATCTTTCTTTTTCTGTTTTGCCCCTCTGACCAAAGCAAATGTGGTTTCCAGACCCAAAAACACAGCTTCTACTTTCCAGACTGGAAAAAATCTAAATGACCAGTCTCATGTTATAGTGTGGCTGGGGACAACAAAGGTTTTTTTTTTTTTAATAAATGATGAATATGCTTGTTTATACATGGTTTGTGGTTGTGTGCACAAACCAAATTTCTGTCACTTTTCTCTGTAAACACTTACTGTGTATTTGAATATGACACAATGGAGGTGATTCTTTATTTTGTCTGACTGTTTCATGATCATAAAATTGTGATTTTTATGATCAACATATCACTGGAGTGCAGGACTTAATGTTCATCTGGCTAACAGGTAGCATTTAGCATTTAACAGTGATCAAACTACAGTTTCGTTTGACAGCAGATTTAGAAACGTATTTAAATTAAAGCAAGTCGAGTGTGAATTAGCCTGTACTGAAACATACAGTAGCTTGGCTGATGACGAAGAGCAGAAAGGGATAGAATGGATTAACGGAGTAATCTGAGCTACAGTATCTTCATGAACCACACTGAACCTAGAGTCATCTTTGATATCTGACTGTTTGATTAATATGGTGCATCAATAATTCCTTTTTACTCTTGTTTTATCTCTTTGCCCTGCAGCAAAACCGTGTGGTGGGGGCAATGCAGCTGTATTCTGTTGACCGGAAAGTGTCCCAGCCCATCGAGGGCCACACTGCTGCCTTCGGGGAGTTCAAAGTGGAGGGAAATGCCAAAGCCTCCACCCTCTTCTGCTTTGCTGTGCGCTCACAGGCTGGGGGAAAGGTGAGGGAACCTAGATCAAACACAAAGATTTTACTCATGATGTTATCACAGTGTATTTAGTCTCGTCTCTGAACAAGGAGCTCTGAATTGCACAAAAAGGTAGTGTTTCAGTTAAGGTCACAGGAGAAACAGCCTTCATGCTTCATGCTTTCTGATGACCAAAATAGCTCCTAAATGTGAGTTTATTAATATGCATTGGCTCTTCTTTACAGCCTTTCATGTTTAACAACTTCACTGTTTGACTGGTCATTCCCTTATGTGGGCTTTCTTCTTCCAGTTGCACATAATTGAAGTTGGTCAGCCAGCTGCAGGAAACCAACCATTTGCCAAGAAAGCAGTGGATGTGTTCTTCCCCCCAGAGGCCCAGACAGACTTTCCTGTAGCTATGCAGGTGAGGAAAAGATCCTTGCTTCTCATTAGTTTTGTGCAAAGCTAAGAGTCACTGCTGAACGATTAAATACTCTCTCTGATATTTCTCAGATTGGTAGTAAGCACGGTGTAATATATTTGATCACGAAGTATGGTTACATTCACCTGTACGACCTGGAGTCTGGAGTTTGCATCTACATGAATCGAATCAGTGCTGAGACCATCTTTGTAACTGCCCCGCATGAAGCCACCTCGGGAATTATTGGGGTCAACAAGAAGGGACAGGTGAGAAACTAGCAGTAAACTGGTAATAGGTGCAGTAGTTACTTTATACACAGACCTTTGTTACAATATCAATAACATCTTCACACTTGATGTAAAAGATGAGTGTTTAAAGTGTTTCTATTCTTTTCATTGTAGGTCTTGTCAGTGTGTGTTGAAGAGGAGAATATCGTCAACTATGCAACCAATGTCCTGCAGAACCCTGATCTAGCCTTGAGGATGGCTGTGAGGTCAAACCTGGCTGGCGCTGAGGAACTTTTTGCCAGGAAGTTCAACACTCTTTTTGCCCAGGGAAGTTATTCTGAGGCTGCAAAGGTTGCTGCGTCAGCACCAAAGGTAGTGTATGTCTGTATCTACTGCCTGCCACAGTAGAGAAAGGTGCTTGCACACATTTTACCATTTGTACTTAATGTAATTTGTAATTTGTATTTTTCTGCTACTTGTTTAAGTACTATACTTACCTAGTACCTGCCTAGATCCACTGTGATTCAGTGTTGTTGCTTTTATCCCTAATACTTCTTCCCCATCTTTCCTCCCCTAAGGGTATCCTGCGAACAGCAGAGACAATCCGTAAGTTTCAGAGTGTCCCAGCCCAACCTGGTCAGGCGTCTCCACTGTTGCAGTACTTTGGTATTCTGTTGGACCAGGGCCAGCTCAACAAGTTTGAGTCTCTGGAGCTGTGCAGGCCCGTCCTGCAGCAGGGCCGCAAGCAACTACTGGAGAAGTGGTTGAAAGAGGACAAGGTAGGACCAGAGAGTTAGAACAACAAGGCAGCTTTCATAAGCTCAGGTCGATCTGTAGATAAACAGTAGAATCTCAAAAAGTGATTTTCAAATGTGGTACATTGTGATGTGGTTGGATGTGGTTATTGGCAAACAATGGATACCCTTTTGCTGAAGTTCTTAAACTAAAAATGCTTCTCATTTACCTTGTAGTATCATTAGCTCAATTGGTAACTGTCATTGTACATGTGCTGTAGCTGGAGTGCTCAGAGGAGCTGGGAGATCTCGTGAAGGCTTCTGACCCAACACTGGCTCTTAGTGTGTATCTCAGAGCTAACGTCCCCAACAAGGTGATCCAGTGCTTTGCAGAGACGGGTCAGTTCCAGAAGATAGTGTTGTATGCTAAAAAGGTAATCAGGAACCCTTCCCTGTTCCTTTTCCTTATGTAACAGTGCACAGAAAATGGACACATTTATTAATAGCTTGTGCATGTGAAAACACAATACAGTCAGTGGAAGAAAATTCATGACTATAATTTTGTAGGTGGGCTTTACCCCAGACTGGGTCTTTTTACTGAGAAATGTGATGCGCGTCAATCCAGACCAGGGACTGCAGTTTGCACAAATGCTGGTCCAGGATGAGGAGCCGCTGGCCAACATTAACCAGGTAATGCACAACAGTGTCACTAACTCACTCAGTAGAGATATACTATGCTTCTTTTACACATACTCTCCTTTTAAAATACAGCTGCATATTTACCTTCACACATTTGTGCAAACACACCCAAGTGCCCAGTGTGGGAGCCTCCATCTGTGTTATTCCAGATGTGCCAGCAATTCCAAGAATTCTCTGAGTCAGTAACTCCCTTCTCCTTTTAAAGCCACATCATCGCTCAAGTCTCAAATACAAGACTTGATGACTTGATGCTGATTAGGTGAAATGAAAAGCAGAAACATCTGGCTCCCAGGCCTGTGATATTTTAGAGTGTGACTCTAAGCTTGCCTTGCATGCTAACTGGAATCATGGTTTATAAATGAACGAACATTAAATATCTGTCACTTTTCTCTTACCTTTTGTAGATTGTAGATGTGTTCATGGAGGGCAGCCTGATCCAGCAGTGCACCTCCTTCCTCTTGGATGCTTTAAAGAACAACCGCCCAGCCGAAGGACACTTACAGACACGTCTGCTTGAGATGAACCTCATACATGCCCCCCAGGTGAACATTTTATACTTACTCTCTCGTCAAAAACCAACTTCACCTTTCATATTAGTAAACACAACGTATGTATTCATGTGTGCATGAACTGTTTTAGGTAGCAGATGCGATCCTGGGGAACCAGATGTTCACTCACTATGATCGTGCCCACGTTGCACAGCTGTGCGAGAAGGCAGGTCTGCTTCAGAGAGCGCTCGAACACTACACTGACCTGTATGATATCAAACGAGCTGTGGTGCACACGCATCTGCTCAACCCTGAGGTATGCCTGTGGAAGCGCAGTCATGCTTGTGAATAGCTCTCTCCTGGGAGAAGCCACTTTTTACTTATTTTATAATGTGTGAAAATGCCTCTTGATTCCACTTTTTTTCTCCATGTCATCTTTTTGTCATATTCTGGTTTTTCTTTTAGTGGCTGGTGAACTTTTTTGGCTCCTTGTCAGTCGAAGACTCTTTGGAGTGTTTAAGGGCCATGCTGTCAGCTAACATTAGACAGAACCTGCAGCTGTGTGTCCAAGTAGCATCGAAGTATCATGAGCAGCTGGGAACTCAGGCATTAGTAGAGCTATTTGAATCTTTCAAGAGCTATGAGGGTAAGTGTCACACATAGGCATGGGGTAGTGTTGGATTATCATTAGACAATGACTCAAATGAGTGATATTTTTTGTGCAGATTTTAAGTGATAATAAATAGACCTGACTTTTGTGATGTCTCTTCCCCTTTCTGTTCAAGGCTTGTTTTACTTCCTTGGGTCAATTGTGAATTTCAGCCAGGAGCCTGATGTTCACTTTAAGTATATCCAGGCTGCTTGTAAGACGGGTCAGATCAAAGAAGTGGAGAGAATCTGTAGAGAGAGCAACTGTTACGATCCAGAGAGAGTTAAAAATTTCCTCAAGGTAAAAAAGACCCCCATGTCAGAGTGTTAATGATTTTATAATTCAGCAACAATTTTGTGCAATGTATACAGTTTAATCACAAATGAACCTCACGTTTGTTCTCTTCATAGGAGGCCAAGCTAACAGACCAGCTTCCTCTAATCATTGTGTGTGATCGCTTCGATTTTGTGCACGACCTGGTGCTCTACCTCTACCGCAACAATCTACAGAAATACATTGAAATCTATGTGCAGAAAGTAAGATCAAGACCACTGCTGAGGCTTTGCATACATGTGGTTTCTGTGTAAACCACGTCTGACTTCATTTAAGCTGCATGTTACCACTTTTGTTAAGAATTTGTTGCACTTGTTCACAGGTGAATCCCAGTCGTTTGCCAGTGGTGATAGGTGGACTGTTGGATGTAGACTGTGCTGAGGATGTGATTAAGAACCTGATCATGGTGGTCAGAGGACAGTTTTCCACTGATGAGCTGGTGGGGGAGGTAGAGAAGAGAAACAGGTAAGAATAAAAGAGAAGTGGTTCCACTATTACTTGTCATTTTGCATAATTATTGTATGTCTCAAACAATGCAGATGTAAACTCTTAGCAGTATTGCATATGTATCTTTTTTTCTCTTTAGGTGTCTATTAGGAAAATATAGCAGCTATATACTATAGACTGTATAGACACTGCAATACATGTTTGAGACCATTGATCAGCAGTGGTCAAAAAATAAATACTTAAATAAAAATAACTTTTTCCAAATTCCTTGAGGGGAGTTACAGAAGTAAAGTTACAAGCACTTAGCTTGTAGAAATGTGTTATTCCCATCATTAATGTACATAAATCACATATTCATATTAAATATGCATCTAAGTAAATATGAAGAAACATTCATGCTGCCTGTCGTGTATATTTGGCCAGTTATACATTTCAGAAGCTGAAATAAATTTTATCACATAAGTTGCTTCTAATGTTGTTTCCCTCTGAGCTTTGCAGAATAGCTGAAACAGTGTAAACAATACTTTGGAAACAGCTTGAATTGATGCTGCTTAATGCAAAATGCTGCCATCTAGTGTTATGACCCTGCTCAGCATTACACTACAGAAAACTAGAAACTCTTAAAGTAGAAATATAATTCATGCTTAATACCTGAAGATTCATGACACTGTCTTTTTTTGTTATTTTTTTTCTCAGGTTAAAACTTCTGCTGCCATGGCTGGAGTCTCGAATCCAAGAAGGATGCGAGGAGCCGGCCACACACAATGCTCTAGCCAAGATCTACATTGACAGTAACAACACGCCTGAACGCTTCCTAAAAGAGAACCCGTTCTATGACAGCACCGTGGTCGGACGCTACTGCGAAAAGCGAGACCCCCACCTGGCCTGTGTGGCTTATGAGAGAGGACAGTGTGACCTGGAGCTCATTAAAGTGTGTACACAGCATATAGCAATGTGACGATCACTAGCGCAATTCTAATATGTATACATCTTTAATCACTTTATATCTTTCAAGGTGTGCAATGAGAACTCGTTATTCAAGAGTGAGGCTCGATACCTGGTTCGACGAAAAGATCCAGATCTTTGGGCGAATGTGTTAGAAGAAAACAACCCTTACAGAAGACAACTCATTGACCAGGTTGGGTTTTCTCCAGCTCCACACCTAGTAGTGATGTGAGCTGTCATGGTGGTCAGTTTCAGTCTTTGTTTGATCATTTTTTCTAATCTCAGGTGGTGCAGACAGCACTGTCAGAGACCCAGGATCCAGAAGAGGTGTCTGTCACAGTCAAGGCCTTCATGACTGCAGACCTACCCAACGAGCTGATTGAACTGCTGGAGAAGATTGTACTCGATAACTCTGTCTTCAGTGAACACAGGTAAAACAAGGTTTCAGCTTGTTAGGCATCATAATACTTTTCTTTTTAATAACCCATCTGTTCTGGGTCTTTTCCCAGAAACCTCCAGAACCTGCTGATTTTGACAGCCATAAAGGCAGACCGCACTCGTGTGATGGAGTACATTAACAGGCTAGACAACTATGATGCTCCAGACATTGCTAACATTGCCATCAGCAATGAGCTCTTTGAAGAAGCATTTGCAATTTTTAAGAAGTTTGATGTCAACACCTCAGCCATACAGGTAATAGTAATACTCTATGTGCATTAGTTATGTTCATTGCTATCCCTGTATGGCACAGGTTACATTTTAAATCATTTCATTCTTTGTAGTGTTTTTAGTGGAAAACTGATTTAACATCAAAGTTCAGACCAATAACAATATCTAACACATATCAATTAATTTGCCAATGCAGAGTATTTATAATTTGCACTGTAAATTGATCCTGCAGATTATATCTTCTTCTCTTAATTACTGTTTAGTAAAATGATTATACTCCTACTTAGGGCTGCAATTAAGTTAATTAAAAGTGTTAAAACTTTTAGAACATGGTTTTCTATGTTAGTACCTTTATGTCTCTCCTTTCGTCATTTCTCTAGGTCTTGATAGAGCACATAGGGAACTTGGATCGTGCCTATGAGTTTGCTGAACGCTGCAATGAGCCTGCAGTGTGGAGCCAGTTGGCTAGAGCTCAGCTGCACAGAGACCTTGTCAAGGAGGCCATTGACTCATACATTAAAGCTGTTGACCCTTCAGCGTACATGGAGGTGGTCAACGCAGCCAGCAAGAACAGTAAGCCTTTGTTTTGCTGCATAACGCTGCTCTGATTGATCTGAGCTGTTTGCCAAGGTGTAATTGATGATGTGATGTGATTTGTTTTTTGCAGACAACTGGGAAGACTTGGTTAAATTTCTCCAGATGGCTCGAAAGAAAGCAAGAGAGTCGTACGTGGAGACAGAGCTCATTTTTGCTCTAGCTAAGACGAACCGTCTGGCTGAGCTGGAGGAGTTTGTCAGTGGGCCAAACAATGCACACATACAGCAGGTAAGAAAGGCATCACAGGTGGGGTGATATTTGCCAGAATTACTCCAGACATACCTGCTAATGCTCCTCTATTCTTCTCCAGGTGGGCGATAGATGTTATGAGGAGGGTATGTATGAAGCAGCCAAGCTCTTATACAACAATGTGTCCAACTTTGCTCGCCTTGCATCAACGCTAGTTCACCTCGGAGAGTACCAGGCCGCTGTGGACAGTGCCAGGAAAGCCAACAGCACACGGACATGGAAAGAGGTAATGGGCACATAAACAAGTTCAGCCTTTGTTCAACTAGCTTTTGTCAGACAATTAATCTTTTTTGCTTTTCCTTTATCATTTTCATAAGACTATATAAAAAGCAGAAACATGAAATTCCATTAGATAAATTTGAATCTAATACAGCAGTGGATTGTTGAATGTTAACACATCAGCATTTTAGCAAAGCTTCAAATCTCACTGTTAAGATTGCTGTTGCACGTAAAATTGCCATCACATTTATGTGAAGGTGCGTGTAAATGGTCTGCACTTATATAGCGCTTTTCTACCATAGTGGTACTCAAAGCGCTTTTACACTGCTTCTCATTCACCCATTCACACACACAAGCACACACACACTCATACACCAATGGCACAGCTGCTATGCAGCTGACCTGACACACCGGGGGCAACTTGTGGTTCAGTGCCTTGCCCAAGGACTTGACATATGATGGGAGGAGCCGGTAATCGAACCACTGATCCTACGATTGGCAGGCGACTGCTCTACCTCCTGATCCACAGCCGCCCCGGCTTTCATGTCTGAAAAGGGTTTACAAAAGAATGCATGCACTAAATGTATAACTCGATCATTGTATATTTCGATTTGTGAATACTTTTACTTGACCTTAACGGTAACTCGTCTCTCTTTCCCTCTGATCATCAGGTGTGTTTTGCATGTGTGGATGGCGAGGAGTTTCGACTGGCACAAATCTGTGGCCTTCACATAGTAATTCACGCTGACGAGCTAGAGGACCTGATCAGCTACTATCAGGACCGTGGGTACTTTGAGGAGCTCATCGCTCTGCTGGAGGCTGCGCTGGGCTTAGAGCGGGCCCACATGGGCATGTTCACCGAGCTTGCCATCCTCTACTCCAAGTTCAAACCTCAGAAGATGAGGGAGCACCTGGAGCTGTTCTGGTCCAGAGTCAACATCCCAAAGGTATGTGTGTCTGTGGATTTATGTTTGTGTGTTTCGAAACAATTGTTTCTGTTGTAATAAATCAAATGGTTCCTCACAAACAGAGAGGCTGTTTGTGTGCTGGTTCATTGATTGTTGATCAAGATTTCTACTTTTCATCAACACCCTGGAAGGAAAGTAATAGTAGAACAAAAGGTTCCTTGAGGTGTTTTTGTGTTTGTGGCTGACATTGCTCTGAATTATTACTGTTCTCACAGCTTGTTTTCAATTTGAATAAGGGATTAGACATTTATCTTTTTGGGTTAAGCAATAATTAAGCACTAATTATATTCTAATAATTAAAAAACCCAACAGTAAACTCAAAAATATATTGTGAAAAATAAGATTGTTGGCTGTTTTTCCTAGTCTCTCCTTGCTTGTGGAGACGTTTTCAAAAACATTTATTACCTTTAAGGTTCTTGATTTAAAAAGTAAATACTTGGTCTTGGGCAGTATTCCTCACCTTGTTGGACATCATTCTCCTGGTAAAATAACTCTTCTCATTATGATAAAATCCTGAAGATACTGTACATATTAGGAGAAAATGAATCAGGCTAACTTGATTTATGGCCCAACTATTGAGTAAAAGAACTGAATGCTTTGCGGCCTATGCTGTCTTTCTTATGTGTGTTTTTGTTTTTTTTTTCAAAAAAATATTATTCTGTCATTGCTTTTTAATTAGTTAGAGCTAAGTGTGTTTTTCTTTCTGTGGAAAACCTTTTCCTCTTGTGAATAAAAGCTACATAAAAAAATACCTTGATAACTATTGTTCCTTATATTTCAACAAACAGCTTTTCCTATAGTTGAATATCGGTTTCACTGTTTTTCTTACCAGGTTCTTCGTGCAGCGGAGCAGTCTCACTTATGGGCAGAGCTGGTTTTCCTTTATGATAAATATGAAGAGTATGACAATGCTGTCATCACAATGATGTCTCATCCAACAGATGCATGGAAAGAAGGGCTGTTTAAAGATATTATTGCTAAGGTAAACAGAAGAACAGTATGTTTGACTAAACAGTTTGTGAAACATCTTTACTTTTTTTTAAAATCTTTATATGTATCATTTATGTCCTTAGGTTGCCAATGTGGAGTTGTACTATAAATCTTTGTCCTTTTACCTGGAATACAAACCTCTCCTACTGAATGACCTGCTGACCATACTGTCTCCACGGTTGGACCACAGTCGAGCTGTCAGCTTTTTTAGCAAGGTAAAAAGTGGTGAGGTCATCCTCCAACATTTATACCTTCTGTTTTTCTGTTTTCTTTACATTAGGTACAAACATGGTTGACATAATGTGTGTGGTTTTTTGCAACAGATGAACCAGCTGAAGCTGGTGAAGCCTTACCTGAGATCTGTACAGAATCACAATAACAAGTCCGTTAATGAAGCTCTCAACAATCTGCTGACAGAGGAGGAAGACTACCAGGTCTGTCTGTCACTTAATGATGTTAATTACAGCAAGTAGACAAAATGATGTTAATGCTTCAGAAAAAGATTATACTTTGATGTATTGCTGTCAGTTTCAGCTTGGTTAAAAACTTTGCAAGCATTTTGTAGTCACTAGTGGGCCCTGCTGAGGTCCAGGTACAGTTGTTTCTTATGCATCAAAGATGGAGATCATTTCTATCTTTGTGTTACCCACAGGGCCTGAGAGCTTCCATTGATGCATATGACAACTTTGACACCATCGGCCTGGCTCAGAGGTTAGAGAAACATGATCTGATTGAGTTCAGACGTATCGCTGCGTATCTGTACAAAGGCAACAACCGCTGGAGACAGAGCGTAGAGCTCTGCAAGAAGGACAAACTCTATAAGGTAAGAAAATAACCTTCAAAGACATATATCAAGTACCACCATGTTACCTTAGAGGGCACTGTTGGCTTGTTTATATTTGACAAATATAAAGTCACCAGAAGACATCTCTTCACAGCAAGGCTTGTTTAAACAACTTCTCCTTTAATGAATCACCGTATTTCTGTCTTTCCCAGGATGCCATGCTGTACGCTGCAGAGTCTAAGGATGCTGAGCTGGCAGAGACTCTGCTCCAGTGGTTCCTGGAGGAGGGCAAGAAGGAGTGCTTTGCTGCTTGCCTGTTTGCCTCCTATGACCTGCTGCACCCTGATGTGGTGCTGGAGCTGGCATGGAGGCACAACATCATGGACTTTGCCATGCCATACTTCATCCAGGTCATGAGAGAGTACCTCACAAAGGTTAGTCCTTCCCTGAAGAACAATTCAAGAATTAATATGTTTTATTGACATGTATTATTTTTAGAAGAAATTAATATGAAGTTTTGCATTTTATTTTACTTGTATTGTTGAATTTCTTGTAGAAACCTGTCATGACATCTGAGAGGCGAACAGTTGTCTGTCTCTGGAGGTTTTGAAATAAAGGGCATACTCACAGTTTTAGATTACATGCACATGATAAGTCAAGGCTTTCTTAATGGTAGTTACATATATTAACCAGTAAACTCTATGGTCGTCATGATTTCCTAAAATGTAGACATGTAGACATATGAGGTCACTCGAGGTCATGTCTTTGGGTTCTTTTCCAGGTTGATGAGTTTGCAGCGAAGGTGATGGTCTCTGGCCCTCTTTTTATTTCTCTTCTGTGTTCTGTCTGTTTGTTTTTTGTTGTAATTTATCTTTTACGTTTCTGATGTTGGAATCTAGCATGGACTGTAGACAGAGTGCGGCCTAACTAGCTCTGGTCCTGGAGAACTGTAGTAGTGTGTGCAGGCTTTTGTTCAACTTCATTCGTGAAAATATGAATGAAGGAAATGGACATTAAGCCCTGTCTGCTGATTTTCAATGCAGACATAAAAAGCAACAGGTAAGAATGTACATGGCACAATGTGCTCTGAAATTGCATCTTTTCTTTTGCATTTCCTACTGTGGAAATTTATGAACTGAAAGCTTTGTGTTATTGGACACAACTGGAGCCAAAGCTTGTGCACCATCTTGTTCTTCAGCACCAGGATTACCTGGCTTGGCCTAACATCTTACCTCCTAACTCCTCTCTGCATCTAGTATCAAGCATCATTTTTCAATCAAATCATGACAATTCCTATTGTGCTGATGCAAAATCGTGAGATTGATGTTAAGGTCAAGTATAATATAAGAAATGCACTGATATTTGAACGTGGCTAATGCTCTTCAAATGCAGAAACAAAGGCAAGTGAAAAGAGCAAGCCACTCTAGACTTGTTAGATTCATCCTCATGTTTCTAACTCCAGCTTTAATATCTGATATGTTGGTTCAGCACAGAGGCAACACTCATTTCAAAGGTTATGGAGTCCCTTTGTCTTTGGGGAAATTTCTTTTGTCAGTTTATTTAACAGAGACCAAACACTTTATTCCATAAATACCTGGTTAAACTGGTAGTAATGGATTCTAGCATTTTTACTTTACTTAAGGAAGTGAAATACCTATAGCTTTGGACTTCAAAGTAATTTATCACACACAAACAATAAGTTTATACCTATTTCAAATATGTATTTCCAAAATGCATTACTTAAAGAATTATTAGTTCACAAGCCATATAATACTGTGTAGTCATATAAAAGCTTTTTCGGTGCTGTTTATTTTACTCTTTTGTCTACGCTTTTCCCTTAATTTGTTGAAATCATCACTTAATAGAAATTTCACATTGTTATTTTACAATGATTTAGCTCAATCACTGTTTTAATTGATCTGCACTTACATCATAAACCTTTCAGCTGTCTGCCACACGTGAAGCACAAATGCCTGATTATTTCTTTCCACATAGCAACTAAGATATTGGCACTACAAGCAACCCTCTGTGCAAATACTGTATGCCTGGCAAGGATGAGCTGAACCTGTGAGCTAATATGTAGCCTGATTTTAAGCCAGCAGAATGAAATACATTTATGAAAACCTGTCTGGAGAGCCTGCTAACAGCCATGAATGGGATGCATGTGCATCATTTAATGACATGAAACATGAATGGCTGTTTGTACGTGTAGCATCAGCATATAGCGTAGACATGTTTAGCTTCTTCTTCATGTAATAAACAATGTAATATTTCTTTAACCTTGAATCACACTATAATTCTATTTTTTTTAAGAGTCAGTTCACACAAATGGCAAAAACATCCCTCAGTTGTATCTACCCATGATGTACTTTTTGTGTATCTACTACTGCCCTGCTCCATCAGTGTGAATCTACTTTTAGTTCAGGTGCTTAAAACATTTAAAATGACGTTTTAGACATTATAAGCAGTTCCCTGTTATTTTGTTATTTACAATATTTGTGACAAACCTTGTTTTCAGCAGTTTTCACTGGAAAAAGTTTTCTACTAAATGTAAAAAATAGTAAATGTTGACAGTGGAGTTTTACGGACAAGGACGTTATATTTGGAAAAAGATGTTGTTTTAAATGTGTGTTTTCTGTGCTTTGAGCAGCATAAATTAAATCTAATTAGGGTGATACTTGACACGGGAGTCTCAGCAGTTACTTTCTGCATGCTTAGCTACCACTAGGGCTTAAATGTTTTGTTATTTGGGTGAACTGACCCTGTAATTGATAACTAAACCCTTGTAGTAAAAGCTGTATTAGAAAATCTCACCGAACCTGCATGGCATCTTGTCTTTTAGGTAACCTCAGCTGCACTGTGCAGTACTGTGTGTAGTTTTGTCTTTCAGACGTTGGTATGACAAGTATTTATGTGTTTAATATTGAATAAAAGCTTAAGAGTAGTCACTCTAAGTGAAGCATCACAGTTCATGGCCTGTTGAAGAAAATGTCATTTAAATAAAACTGGTACATAACTGTATCCATATGACATTGTAGGTATCCAGCATCTTTAACTTGACTTTATTTTCTTTTTTCCATGGACAGCTGTCATTGCTTTTGTCCATGTGATCAGAATAAATTTCCATCTAAGTATAAACAGGCTGGGACCGCACTGGTAGCCTAATGGTTTGTGTGCATGCCATGCAACGTCCCTGTTTGAGTTGCATGTCACACCATCTCTCTCTCTCCTCATGTTTCCTGTCTGCCTCTCTCACTGTCAAGCTATCCAATAAAGGCTAAAAAATACCAAAAAACAAAAGTATAAACAGACTGTGAAGCTGTTTAAATTGAGGCTTCTGCAGGATACCTACAATGTAAATCTGACTTTCTTCGGCTCTGTGTAGTGGGTGAGTGGTTGATGTCTGATCTATCTTCTTTTTTTTTGTTGCCCTCAGGTGGACAAACTGGAGGAGGCAGAAAGCCAAAGGGAAACTGAAGAGGAGGTGACAGAACCTCAGCCGATAGTGTTTGGTAGGTTTACAGACAGAACATTACATCAGCACAAGGTGAATTTTGATTCCTAAAGCAGAGAAAATGCCTCATGTTGTGGAGCCAGCAGGGTGTGAGTTGCACTATTTACCTGTCTAACTGTCCACTGTTTATATGTTAATCCTTGGTTGAAAAAATGACTGGTGCTGTAAGAAACCTACATTAACTAGATTTATACTGACTGGGAGAAGGTAATGGTATAAGCTTTTCACTGAAAATGTAATGACACTTACAAGACTGCTGCCTTCTCTGAGTCATTTTTGTGAATCTTCACCAGGTGACTTCATTTAACTGTACTGACTAATATTACAAAGAATGCCTGATTTGTCTGTAATAAACAAGGACTTCAGCATTACTTAATGTGTCATTTTTAATAAGTTAGACTGCCATGTGCAATTTACATTGGAAAAAAACGTTCTTCTGTTTTTTAGCACAGTGCATCAGGAAAAATCTAATTGGCGCTTAATAAGAGTTTCAATTTTACATTATTATTATAAAAATACGTAAGTACTCATTACAGGAAATGAATTTACTGAAAACACAGAGTAATGCTGGATCATATTAAAGATACATTTACTGTTTTTTTTAATACATTAAAATGCCTGCATTACTTATAGTATAACAAGTTAAAGGCTCTAGACTTATGTGCCTCTGGAGTAATTTGGTTGATTTAAAACCTGGTTAGACTTCAGAGGTTGTTGGAGCCATTCTCAGTTTAATTATGTTGGATTCAGGCTTTTAAGTAAAGTAAAGTTACGATTCAGGAGTCTGATAAATTCTATAAAGTCTGAGATTTTTGTGAAAAGCATTTTAGTGCAAAAAAGCAACAACAGCAAAGAGATCTTAGTTGAAAAGTAAAAATTTGTGCATGCACGTAACCTTGTGTGTCTTTTTGTACATTTGTGTGATCAGGCCAGCAGCTGATGTTGACTGCCTCTACTGCACCAGTGGCTCCCCAGCCAGCTTACCCAGGCTATGGCTATCCTGCAGCCACTGCAGGCTACCCTGCACAGGCCACCGCCCCTGCGGGCTACCCTGCTCCGCCCGCTTTTGGTTTCAACATATAGATTCCTGACCCCACCTCTTCTACCCCTTCCCCCTACACACACTCACACACCTTTAACCTAAACCACACTGAACTGTGCTGCTGTGGATCTCAGCTGGCCAACTGATGGCATGGAGACCCCTGAAGCTGAAACTGGGCTTTCATCTCCCAATGAGACACCACCCTAGTTCACTAAAAACTGCAATATAGAAACCCTTCATCTCATTTTCCAACACACAAGGCTGTTGGACGCCTCCCTTATGATATAACTGCATCACCTCTCAGCTCCTAGAGGAATTCACACATCAAATACATTATTAACACCAAACCACTCTTTCCTGTTGCTGTTCCATGTAGGCTTTACTAACCATCAAGCAGCTTTTTCCTTTGTATTGTTTTAATTTACTAGAGAATCAGTACTGATGAGGAAGAGACTTTGTTACTGGGGAGTGGAGGGACGTGCGTGTGTTTCCCCCTTGCTCCTAAAGCACTGTTATGGCCTTATATAGTTTGAGAAAGTGGCAAAAAACAGGCTCATTTGTTCATGTTTAATTTTACAAAGGTCTCACGCTCTGATTAGTATGAATTACTGTGCAATTGTTTTGTTTGTTCTTTCACAACAGGTACTAAGTGTTTGATGTATACGGATTAAGAACACTTGTTTATGAGGTTACGGTACTGTCTGAATATGCTTGTGTGTATGAGCGTATGGCCTCTAAAACCTTTGAGGGATACATCACCAAACCAAGAGACTCTCAGTGAAATTTCCACTCCCTTGCAGCAGCAAACTGTTTCCTGGTCCAGAGCGGTTGATCCTAGTTGTTGACTCTTTAGATTCTGATACCGGACATCTGGAGTTTCAGGAGGATTGTGTCAAAAACACAAAGGAAGAACGGAGGTGAAATAAAAAAAATGCTATATGCTGTAGTCTGTGCATGTGCTGCCAAACTATAACACTGCAACCAGGAGCACAATTTTCATGTTACACTCAAGTATATCAAGTATTACTAATGTTGTGTCAAAAAGTGATGTTCAATGAAACTTTCTCACCCCGCTAACAGAAAACAGCAATGAAGCTCCAACAGACTTGAGATGAAAACAGAGCTTACATCCAGGTACCAGGTGGTTAAAAAAATAATCATAAATGTACTGATGACAGTGTATAATTTAAGATACATTGAAATACCTAATCAAAGAACTCAAATATTATGGAATACCATATGTATTGTCTATAGTGTGTTGTTGTAGTCTTAAAAAAGCATTATGATTTTTTTAAGAAAAGGACAAAATGCAAAAACAACAGGTTAATAAATGGCAAAGTCTTGAGGCAAGGCTGCTTAAACTGGAGACAGTTTGGTCCGTTGATTGTTTATTTCCTGTGCTGGTGGAAAGTCCCTGTATGATATGCTGAACTGAGTCCCACCATGGTGCCAACTTGGGATTGGTCAAAGTGGAAGAAAACCTGAGCTGCACAGGAAACACTACCTTTATCTGCACAAGTCATGCATCCAAAAAGAGGAATACACCCTGTTGTTGTTTCCTATTTATTTACATTAAGAGGAAATTTTAAAAGGTTCAGCCACTGTTTTTTGTGTAAATTTCAGGGGTGTGTGTGGGGACTGGGGGGTTTAATAGCCATCAATGTGGTTTATGGCAGGGCTTTTCTGCACCCTTGTTCCCATCCCTTGGCGGACTCAAACTTGACATTTTGGCAACAAAACTGCCAAACCTGATTAATGGTTTCTGTCTCTGTGGAGGCTGCAGCCTCTTTCTTCGGATAGAGATGGGAGAGAGGCGCCGCCACGCCCTTCTTCTGTTGTGGAGCAAACGTAGCCGGTCATCTCTAATAAAAGCACCCAGTATGACACCCACTGACTTCTATCACACAACAGGCT
The DNA here is from genome assembly GCA_032362345.1 of Sandelia bainsii. NCBI lineage: Eukaryota > Metazoa > Chordata > Actinopteri > Anabantiformes > Anabantidae > Sandelia > Sandelia bainsii. The sequence goes on from JAUMHL010000030.1 coordinate 18,437,266, forward strand.
CTGTGATTGTTTAAGTTCAGTCCGTTTACGAAGATATTGCCACGAGGTTCCACGTGGCAGCAGGATACGGAGACAACTGTTTGTCCGCCCTTCCTTGCTTCCGGCTTGCTTTGCTCTCTTACGCACTATTGTCGTGATATAGCGCCACCATGGTTACAAATAACAGATACTGGATTATACAGAAGGTCCCAACTTCCTAGACGGTGCCAGTATCCACCTACAGTCAACACAGAGATCAGCTGGAGTATCCGGACACATCAGAGATCACCTGCATCCAGGAGAGCGCGTCACACAGCAGCCGTCCATGTGTTGCGCCCCCAAGTCTACTTGAAAAACAATTGCAAGCTGCCTATTTGAAGATAAACCTCATTAGACTAAAAGGTTTTTGTAGATTTAACTTTTTCCCGGCAATCATGCAGGATAAAGGCACATTTATCAGCCCTTTCTCCAGACCGCGGTGTCTGGCGGCGGCGGCGGCACCGGCGGGAAAAGCGAAATTAACTCACCCGGGAAAAGCGATTATGGCAGGTAAGTTCATCATCATGTGTAACACGAAACGTCTGAGTTGTTTACATAATGGCAGATGTTGACGTTTGAGTTACAGAGAAGACAAAGTTTAGTAAAACGATGTTACTGAATTCAGATACTTTGTGTAAGGTTGTTTCTGGTGCGTAGCGAAGCGAAGTAGGTGTAACAGTGAAATAAAGAACCAGCTGGGAAGAGAGAGCACAACACAGCTGAAATCAGCGTGCAAGTCAAGAAAACTTCCTCTACTCATATCATCAGAGTAAATATACTCTTAAGGTCATTACACACCCATTACTACTAACAAGGGCGCGTATACCCTATAAAACTATAAGGAAATTGTTGACATATTTGCGCAGGGCTGTGTCTTTAAAGGCACAGTGAATAATATTAGAAACTCCAGCTCCTGTGCGTCAGATAGGACATGATTGCTAAAGCATACAATAATATAGCCTTTATATTTTTTTTAATTTTTGAATGTTTTGTGTTATTTTGATGACAAACCAAATCAGTGTTGTCTCCCTCATGATTTACTTTCTGTCTTCTTTTGGAGCAGAGATACAGAAATGATTGGAGCTGAAAAGAAACTGGGTGACCCTTTGGTTGTTTGATTTTGTTGGAAAAGGAAAACAACTTCAGTGCACAAGAACAAGAATTTCCTCTGCTCCTCCACAAGTCCTACTCTGCTATGATTATGTCATGTCTTACTGCTGCACGGATTTTATTTGTCTAATATAAAGATTACTTTACATAATGCTGTTAGAGCAGAGTGATGCATGCAGCTGTACAGGGGACACTCACTCCTGAGACAACACTCTGAAGCCAGTCCTGCAACGTTTGTGTTGTGATCAAAGCACCAAACGAGGACTGGGAGACGATGCAGCACAAAAAAAATGTATATTAAAGTTTTTTTTCCCAGTCATTTAACAGATTTCTTGCCCACATTGACTTTAGATCAAAATCCCTGGTGTTGTAAATCATGTGATATGATAGGAAAGGTCTTGAACAGCTTCTAAATAGACTTATTGGTGTTTTTACCTTAATAAATGGTTAATCATGTAATCACAGTCAGATACAGATAGATAGAGAGATTGATAGAAAACTGCAGTGAAAACTCTTGATTGGTGTGTCACTTCAGTCATGCTGCTTTTAGCCATTTCTGTGAGTCGTTGGTTTATTACCACTGAGGTTCAGAATCCGCTGTGTGTGTCTCCTGCTGCTCTGCCCCTCCTTCAAACCCCTTGACCCCCTTGTGTGATGGTGATCAGGATGCAGCAGCTCCAGTTGATGAAGAAGCTCTCTGAGGTGCTGCTGTATTAAGCCTACATGCTGATATTGGCAGGACTATGTTGATTTCTGCCTTGTTTCTGGAAACGGTTACATGTTGAATGATTTCCTTTTGATTGTTTGAAAGATGCTTTTGGACTGCAACAATTGTTAATTATTGTGTAGTTCTCTATGTTAATCGATTGATCATTTTGGCTATCGAATGTAAAAATATACTACAGATGTCCGTAATATGTTTCCTGATGCCTTCAAAATGCTTGCAAAACCCCCAAATATGTAGTTTACCCTCATATGTCAAAGAAAAACATAAAATCATTACATTTTAAAAGGTGAAACCATCATATGTTTGGCATTTTTGCTTGATATATATATATATGAATAACTGAAATTCTTCATCTGTTATCAATAAATCTAAGTGATGTTATCTGTTTACATGTATTGAAGCTGTTTATATGGATGCACATGCCTGTTTAAATCCCTGGTCACATCATACTGTGCACCATACAGTAATGACAAAACAGAAGCAACAGTGCAACATAAATTACTTAAACCCAGACAAAACATTCTCCAAGAATGACCCAAATTTACACGTGATTTTTGGCTCACTTATTTGAGTGAACTGTAGGCCTACTGATTTTGTGTTAAGTGGAGTGAGAAAGAAAAGAAATTCCTCTGCTGACTGATGTCACCCTGTCAGTTGCTGGAAATGGCAGCGTGGCCGTGGTGAGACCTATCCCTTCCCCCACAGACCCGTGCAGCCTGATTGACTGGATATGGCCCAGAATTGCATCCTGTTCTCCTCACTGTGCCGTTTAGCTAATCTCAAGCCTGTCCGTCCAGTTTTGCAACAGTAGCATTATTACACTCTTTCTGTCTCATCTCTGTGTGCCCTCTGACTCCTCCTGGCTTCACTGTCAAGAAACCATTGATTTATCACTGTGTTTGAACGGTCAAAATGAAAGTGTGTCAGAGCATCACTGGCATAACTCAGCAGTAGATACTGTAAACAAAACCACAGCTGATCATTTACATAGTTTACAGATTCTTCTCACTCAGCTGTTACAGTTCATAAATCCAATTCAAATCTCATCTGGTGTTCTGACATGCTAATGCAACTTTATTTATCTGTTGTGTTTAGCAGTTATGTCTGTTTGGAGAGAGGGAGTCACTTTGCATGGCCTAAGGCTCCAAGTAGACAAAGTAAGAAGCAGAAGGTTAAAGCTTAATGGGTTAGAGATAAGACAGTAGTTGGCGAGGAGGGGTGCACATTTCCAAAGAGGCCTGTGAGCATTTTCTGCTCCCATTGGTTAGTTCAAGTCTCCTCTCAGCAGCCACTGGTCGTGGCTGAGATTGAGACACGGAACGAGTGAGAGATTTATCTGCGTGAGGCCTGAGGGTGAGAGAGGTCTAAAGCTAAATGGGTCTCTGGTCCTGATTTGCTGTCTGTTGTGCATTCATACACAATGTGTTCATTTAAAGCCCTTCTACTCAGAAGAGAGTAGAGTCAGAGCAGTAGAGGGATGTACAGAGAAGGAAAGTTCATTCTTTATCTTGATTTCATGATAGATTGGATTTTTAACTGAGGCAGGTTTGTTTTTTGTCACTTTTCCTGCTCCCCTTTTCCAATTCCTCCTCTCTTTCAGCCTCAGGGCAGCCAGTTAGGTTTTCTGAGTGGCTGTCTCTTCTCAGGCTCAGAGGGCTTGTCAAACTATGGCTTGCCCCCCCCGTTTCCTCGCGTCACAGTCCACTCCCATCCACTCTCATCCTGTTTCTGCTACAGACCCCGAGTACCAGGAGGCAAGACAATAAATCACAGTGCACTCCTCTGTTAAACCCCTAACCACCCCCACTGTAAGCCTGTCAGCTACATGTAATGACTTTCTTTCTTGATGTTAGTGAGTTGGAGATTCATTATAGGACTGAAGGTGTTTTACATATGTCTCAACAATTACAGATATACACATATTTTCTTTAACATACCTTAAATAGAATGATTTTCTGCCATCCTGTCAGCTCTTGGCTTTATTAATGTCACTGTAGAAGTCAGCTTGCAGAGACTTGATACTAATGTGACAATTGATCAAGTGAACATTTAGTTGCTATTTGTCAAAGTTTATGTAATCACAGAGTGGTAATGCATTTTCAAGTAATCACCTTGTCAGGAGGCCCATGTGCAACGGGATTCTGCAGTTCTGAGGGAATCTGGGTCTCTATGTGCTAAATGTTCCACTATGTTTACCAGCTAGTCGCTAACTATTTTTTATTCCTGGGAAGGTAATATGAAGTTTTTATAGCTTTTTCACATAAAACAGCTACCTCCTGCATCTGGTAACCACACTGAAGAGAGTAATAGACAGAACCAAAACATTAGTTACAGGCTACAAAACCAAAACAATCTGCATTTGCATTTGAAAGACAGAACTAAGAGGAACTGCATACTGTTGTCTTTGTGGGTTCATCACTTCGAGTCCCCACTTTTACACACATAGATATTTGGTCTTTTCTTTAATTGTCAAATTCACACAATCCAATTTACAAAATGTGTATTTATTCTTTGTTTTGGGATTTTAAACTTTGACAGCACAGTAAATACAGTTTCTTGTGCCAAACAAATATAGGTTTTTAAATGCTCATTATTGCATGAACGTGTGACAAGGCAACATGGACAAAATCATTAAAAGACTATATAAACCACGTAATAAAATTTTACCTCACTTATTAGTCAAGCTGTAATTAATTACAAATGATATAAGTAATTTAAAACTTAGCTTAAAATTTACCACTGGTTTTATCCTTCAGATGTACAGAGACTAGCAGTCATGTCTGCAGCTGTCCACTTTCAAATGACCTGTGTTTAGTTCTTCTGTTCATGTAAATGAGTGTTCATGCTGCAGGGTTATAAGCAGTTGCAACAGTTCCCATATAAAATTAATTAACATCCCTCCTGTAATTAAACATCAGTGTTACATTAGGGAGTGTTGTTTGGGACAGAGGAAGCCTAAAAGGCCAGACGTCAGATGAATAATTCTTTTCATGTTTCGCATGAGGCAAACAGAAATTTTACAGCTCTATTAATAGGACACCTCATGTTTGAAGTGCATCAGTCCTCTGGCTGTGTTCTTCATTTGGACTGAGGATATGGACATAACATATTTCCTTCACACTCAAGAGAATCTAAATAAGGAACATCTGGATGAATTATTGATCAATTCTGATGCAGGAGTGCTTATTAATTTGCTGCCACATGCACATATACACACAAGCATGTCCAAATGTTGTTTTGGGTGAACCTTGGTGAAAACTGAATAACTCTTAAAAGACAAATAATTTTAGGTTTTACTGCAACAGTGCTTTAAAAAAGTCCACAACTACTCAACAAAGCAGTTTGCTAAAGCTGGGGCTATGCTGCCAGTCAATGTTTATTTTAAAGGAAAAAGGAGCTTCACATATGTTTAGAAGCTGCCGTATTCAGAGAACATTCTTGATTGTCAGTTTTACCTAAGAAAAAAGGCAGTTTCATAGTGGACCAGATGTGCCGGTTCCTCATTAGAGTCACCAAACCAGGCAGAACAGGATTTCAGAAACTCTTCTTCCCTGTCAGCTGGCTGTCCGCCTGTTCACCTGGCTTCCTCTGTGCCTCTCTGTACCACAAAAACATGTGCATCCATGAATATGTGTGCATAGATGTGTGTGTGTGTGTGTGCGTGTGTGTGTCTCCTACATATGTTGTTCTTTGTGTTCAAGTATGTGAACACTAGTTATTTTTTTAAGTCAACAGCAAATTAATCAATATATTTTGATAATTGATTTATCACTTGAATTATTTTTCAAGGGTAAATGCTGCATGAAACCTCTTTCCATCTTCTCAGTTTTGAGGATTTTCTGTATTTATTTGTTTTGAGTGATTGATAACTCACTAATGCTCTTTAAAATGGGAACCAAACCCTGCATCCAGGGATAAAAATATTGTGGAAAGCCTTTCCACAAGACTGAAAGCTGTTATAATGAAATATTCTACAATCACATATACAGTAGATTTCAGTAAGTATCAACTGTTAAGTCTGAGTACATCTATGAGTGTTAATTAATTAATTATTATTAATTATTTGTTTTACTAGCTTTACTTAGCTTGTGGAAGTTTTAGGCTTTTTGTTTTTTTTCTTCTTTTTGTTAGCACACCATTTTTCTCTTCTGGGTTCTGAATATCAGTCCAATGCCATTTTTTTGTGAAATACAAAGTGTCAAAGATCTATTTGTATGCATTGATTTTATGACTTACTGTGGAGAAGAGCAGTTGGGGGACGAGGTGAGAGGGAGGAGGAAAGTGCTACTGAGAGAAAAATTACTACCAGGAGAAGTGAGCGAGCCTGTAAAGATAAAGATTAATGGCCATTTTTGCTTGTGTAACACCTGGCAGTGCCACAGGAGTCATTTAGGGTGTCGTCTGTAAGTGTGTGTGTGTGTTGGAGTTAGGCTGCAAAATGGACTAGAAGACAAACAAGCTGCTTCTGCTCCACAGGAGCTGTGTGTCTGATGAGGATTGATCGTGTGTTTGTATCTGTTGCTGCTGAGTTGCTGCCTCTGAGTGACTTCTGGTTGGTTTTCATATGCAGCCCTGTCTTGGCTGAAAACAGATGAATGAGGCTTATTGTTTCTTCTTCCCAAAGACACTGACCCACTGATCCCGGATCAGGGCGGTTGGAACGCTCATGTGTGTGTCACGGGAGTTTAAGCACCAAATTACTGTCTAATAACTGATGTGCTGATATTAAGCGAACTCCTCCAAATCACATGTTACAAATTAAAATCATGTTCACAACATCAATTGAAGTAAATGATTGCATAATATTAGACAAAATATAATTTTTAGACTTTTAATTATTGCATATTTTCAATCTAATGCTGTGACACAGTTTATGTGTGCATTTTAACTTCAAAATCAGATTTTTTTTTTCACAATACAGCCATGTGGAGAGATGACAAATGAGTATATTAAAAAGTTGTGCAGCCCTTGAAAGCCATTGATTTTCCTGATAAAACCAGCCATGAATCACAGAGGAGGAGATGTATGTAGATAAAGAAAAGCAGATGAATTAGAGGTTTATTGCTTTGAGTCAAATGAAATGTACATTATGAAAAAATGGCTACAACATAATATGGATGCAATACTGCTACTGAGGGACCACAGTGATATTTTTACATTTTATGTAGTGTGTGGAGAGATTTTTTTTATAAAAGCTTCTGAGCAAGTTTTCAAATACATATTAACATCTGATTTTAACTAGTAATTCTCAGAACACCACTTCCTGTTGAAACCACTTCTCTGTGAGCCAGATTCAGACACGTCATGTAAACAAAGGGCATTGTGGTTTTTGATATATTCATTCATGAAGGGTTATTCAAGGTTGAGGAATTATTTTGTCTGTTTGGAAGCATGTTTATTTTTGTCAGTGTAAACACATAAAGTGTGTGTCTCCCTTTGCACAGTGTACTTGTGTAAATGTGTGTGTCTGTATCATTGAGTTAATGGAGGGTCTTGGCCTAGGCAATGGAGCCCCTCCCTGCAGGCTGAGCAGATAATTTAATTAATGTCAGCCCTCTCTCCATCCTCCCTCCTTCCCTCGTGACTCATCTCTGTTGTGCATCAGCTTTGCGTTTGGACTCTTATCCTTATCTACTCATCAACTCTGGTGGTTTTCAAGCTGTACCCAGCAGCAGTCGCTCACATTAGTTCACTAGTTTTATTTCTCGCCTTTTTTCTGAATTTTCCGCTCTGTTAACACACACTAAATATATGGAAAATAAATTAGCATTAGCATAAACATTGAAGGAGCAGCTAAATATCCTTACACAACTTTCTCTTGTGCTGGCTTTCTTTTTGTTCCTCAGACAGCTCTGCACTCACTGTGCAGTTCAGCTGTAGCAGGAACAGTTGATTCACCTTCGTTTAGCTCATTACTCTTCCTCCCTTGAAAGCAGTGCTTTTAATGTTTATGGAGAGAAAGTCATTTGTGGAGTCATTGTAATGATCCATGACGTAATGGCACCTCCTTGTAATTCATAAGGGGATGGGGCATTGAATCTGGCTTGGAAAGGCTGCAGGCAGGCAGACATGCAATGCTAAGTTTAGGCTATATGTCAACAAAACAGTTTATTTTCCTTTCTCTGTGCTTTTTCAGCTGGTTCCAATTGTTCATTTGCTCTGATTTTCTGTGTTTTTCAGGTGGAATTGCTGGTGGCATAGAGATCTGCATCACCTTTCCCACAGAATATGTCAAGACGCAGTTACAGTTAGATGAGAAAGCCAGTCCACCGAAATACAGAGGAATAGGTGAGTATTACATGTGTGCAAGATTTTTTTGCCAATATATTAAGGTGAATATGGACTTCAATTTAATATCTTTATATCTACCAACTCAGGCACCCACCACTAATGTAGAACAAGATCCTTTTCATTCATTTGATTTTTTAATTCAGCAAAACTGGACATCAAAAAAACTGTCAGTGGAACAAACATGGGCATAATTCAAAGACAAAACAAAAGGCTTTGCAGTTGAATTGCAGTTAAGCTGTTCATTGCCCTGCATTAAACACCCAAACATGAAAGATAAGCACAGTTAAAACACCGTAGCTAGCTAGCTATCTAATGTATTTTCTTTACTTCATCCAGTCTCTCATCCTCTCACAGGAGCTCATTATCTAATTACCCATCATCCCCAGGTACATTTTGGATTCTGGCAGGCTGTCACTTAGCTTGTTTATATGACTTAGAACAGACCAGTGCACACATGCACACTCGCCATCCATGCATACTAGCGTACACACACATACACAGTATCTGTTAATATTGGCTGGAGCTCTGAGGATTGGAGACCATGTTAATGAGCGCTCAAGACAGCTGTTGCTTTTCTTGCTCAGTTGTGCATTTGGTTAGTTAGCACAGCATGGATTACTGAACTGATGTCTCCAGGAGTCAGAAGCAGGAGCAAAGAAAAACATCACGTTTTGGGGAAATTAGCCTGTGGTTCAATTTACCCATGACTACGGTAGCAAAATGTGATGTTGACAATCAAAAGTAAAGGACTGATGTTTCTTGCTGTGTTCTTATGTGTAATCTTTATAATGGTGATTTATTACTGAATCACGCAGGGAACATAATAACAGACAGGAAAGGCTGTACTGCAGTATATTTTCTTAATTCACATAATGTGGAAAGTTGAATAATGTGCAATCACACTGCAAAATCAAAATACTGAATTGTATGATGTCAATTGCATATATATGTAATGCATATATACAAGACATTATTAACATTTCTTTCACTGTGCGTGTGTTTCTTCCTCCAGGTGACTGTGTGAAACAGACGGTACAGAGTCATGGTGTCAAAGGATTATATAGAGGACTGAGCTCACTGCTGTATGGATCTATACCCAAATCTGCAGTCAGGTACATGAAATAACGATAGAAAAAAACAAAAAAAAACAACGAAATTATTCTTAAATATTTCCCTCAAATACCAGTAAAATTTGTGCTTTCAAAGTTGACGCATGTAGAGATAAAAGGAAGCTCATATTAAATGTACTTTACTAAATGTGAAAAATTGATTCAATAATACTGTTGCATGTGATTTCCACTTAGTTCTTAAAGGATGGAATTAGTTCAGGTTTCATTCCTCCCAATCAGTAAAATTCAAAATGACAAATAATTAATACAAACAATGTAAAAAACTTCAAGGTAGCTTTTTTTTTGTATTTGTCTGTATTTCTTTATGAAGTCTAATAGACACAGGGTTGTACAGACACAGAAAACCCTGCTGGTCTTCACTTAACCACTGTGTTTATTACCTCACCTATTTGACTACCTCAAATAAAAATGGATGCATTAGCATACATAACAATATGCAAAAGCACAAATATATGTACTATAAAGGCTGGAATAACCTTTAGCTAAGCCACTATGATCTTCTACCTGGAACCACTAACTCACACACTCCAATTATTCTAGCCCATTACCCACAATGCATGGCATAAATGCCACACTAGCCTTCAGTATAATTATGTTATTTTTTGCAATGACATTTGTCTCCAGACAAGTGTTTATATTGCTGTGCATGTGCACACACACACACACACACACACAGACTTATTACACAAAGCCAGTCAGATGCCTTTATTGTTAACATTTTTGTGCTTCGTTTCATTCTTTCTTTTCTTCCCTTTACCTCTTTATTGTTTCTGTGTGTGTGTATGTTTGTGTGTTTTGTGCACCTGTCTGTGCAATGGAGAGACAGGCCTAGCCAGGCGGAGCAAAGATGCCACTCAAACTGAGGCAGGGTCTCAATAGGGCTACAGAGAAGCAGACATGTGTTGATGCTCTGTGTGTGTGTTTGTGTGTGTGTTGTTTTGTACACACATGAGCGTGTCAGTCAGCCTTCAGCACCCCTTTCAGAGGGAATATGAATGGTTTTGTTTCAGTTCCAAGGAGGGTTTCTTCTGAGGAAATGCGGCATAGTCGAAACCATGTGCTCTTTCTGGTTTTGTCATCAAACTGTGTTGTGTATATAAAATGCATATCATTGGTTACATCATCTATAAAAATACACAATCTGCTGTCTGCAGATCATATACATTTAGGTTCCAGTGGTTCCTGACCTTTTAAGCTTGTGATACACTACCAGTCAAAAGTTTGGACACACATAGGAATGACCATGTTTTTCATGAAAAGATATACATCTTCAGTTGTGTTACCATCATTGCACATGGTTTTCTAATGATCAGTTATCCTTTTAAATTAATAAATTTGCATTAG
>JAUMHL010000030.1:18447938-18472012 GCA_032362345.1 Sandelia bainsii
GTTATAAAATCTGCTTTTCTTTCACAAACATGGTCATTTCTATGTGTGTCCAAACTTTTGACTGGTAGTGTACATATATACTGTATATATATCATTTTGCAGAGCAAAATCCTGTCAATCCTAAATTCAGATTTTTATTACCATTCTTTAACGGGGTTCCTACAGTTGGAATCTGCTGATAGGTACAGGTAAAAAAAATAAAAAAATAACAGATAACGAAACACAACAGAGAGATTCAGTGTTGCTAAGACAGGAAGATGGAGGATACCTCACCATTTTTCCACTGACCTTATCGTTCTATGAGTGATTTGTAGAATCCATACTTTTCTCATGTCCTCTATCTTCCTTCCTCCCTTTGTCATGGTCCTTTCCTAACCACCTTTCTCCCCCATCCCCATTAACTGATTGCTTATTCACTATCATGCACTATGTTGTCTGCTGTAGGATTGTGATGGTGGTATGAGAGGGACAGACAAAAGAGCTATTGACCTCATCCTCCCCTTAACCTTTCATCCATATCTACTCTCCTCTCTCGTCTGTCAAGCCTTCGTTATTTCTTTTCTCTTTCCTCTCCATCTCACTCTTTTCTCTCTCCTCCTCTTAACATCAGCAGAAATGACCTTGTGAAAAGACCCACTAATGAAGATTGGACAGTACTCTGCTGTCCAGAATGACTCATCTCTGACTGTGGATGTCGGCCAAAACATGATGTGAAAGTTTAAGCAAGAGGAAGTTTAGTTCACTCGTTAAATGGAAGTGGGAGAATTTGGGAGTAAATTGGCAAAGGAGCAGGACTGAGAGTGGCATATTTCTATCCAGCAGCTTTTAATGAATAACATTTATTTCACACGGTTGGTTATGAAGTTCCCTGTTGTTTCTATGTAGGCTAAACAAGCTTGAGGGAAGTACACTTAATTTTTTACTCTCTCTAAAGCTAAAAAGCTGTTTATAGTCAGCAGGTGCTGTGTATAAAGTGGATTTATTTTTACATTTTGTTGTGCTCGACAGTGGGAGTCTGTTAATTGGGTGGGGCCTGTCTTTCAAAACAAACTAAATCAGTGCAAGGAGTGAAACATAGGAACAGATGTAGAAGGTTAATGAGCAGAGGAAAATCTTTTCAGTAGAAAGGCAAATGGAGAAGAAAACTAAAATCACATGAGCAGAGTATAAGCGATGGATTCTGTTAGACCTGATGACGCCAGGTAAAGTGTTCAGGCAGACTGAGAAAAGACGAAGCATCCATCAAGAGCAAGTCCCCTGCTCCTGTGCTAAATACCCTGAGCCGCTTCCTGCCTTCACCACAATTCAATTCCATCTATAAATAACCTTTCTTGTAAAGGACTTGCAAGCAAAACACGTTCTGATTGCAGAGATACATAAACCACACATCGCTCTTGTCTGTGCTGGCTTACATGGTGGTTGATGCTGGTCACTCTTTGATTACTGACAGTTTTTTGGTGTTTCTTTAGTGAGGATACTGGCAAGACAATAAAAAGAAAGTAGCACATTCTGCAGTTTGTCTTCTCTAAAAGTCTGAGTTGGAAGAAAGTTTTTTGCCTTGAGGCTTGTGTGTGTGTGTGTGGTCCTGATTTTATTTGTACTCAGTGAGACATGGAGAGGAGATTAATTTCATATTATATGATCAAATTTACAATGTACTATTTTATGTTGATTAGGGGAAAGTATCTTACAATGTGTGGCCTTCTTTCATTTGCTATATGTCCTTATGTCTAAATACAAGTTAGATTTGGAGGATTAATTCATGAATGAGTGCAGGCTGGTTTATTAGTTTGGCCCCAAAGGAAATAAATCTCCAGCAGATCTGACACAATTTCATGCTGACTCTATTTTTCTTCTTAGGTTTGGTGTATTTGAGTTCCTCAGTAACCGTGCAAAAGATCAATCTGGTCGACTGGATAGCACCAAAGGTCTGCTGTGTGGGCTCGGAGCCGGGGTGATGGAGGCTGTTTTAGTGGTATGTCCCATGGAAACTGTGAAGGTATGTTACTAACTGACCTTTGGTCAGATTTCTATTTTGACTTGTTTGATTTTTATTGTCATGCACACTAGGTGATTCATCAGCGTGAGTGTACATGAAACCGCCAATTTGTGTCTTATATCTGGACTTCTGGATGATGATTTGCTAAAAAAAAATGTTTTTCAAGGCATGACTTATAATAGTTAACAAATTATTTGTGTGACCCTGCACATTCCTTGAATTTGGTTTTGGATAAAGTCACTAAGAGTGTCAGACTAACATTTGTGCAGTTTTCACAGTGTCTTTCTTCACTAAAAGTAAAGCATTTTTTTCTCTGAGGAGTGACGACCATCGTGTTCCTTTTTTTATCCCCCAAGGTTAAATTCATTCATGACCAGACTTCAGCGAACCCTAGATACAAGGGCTTCTTCCACGGAGTCAGAGAGATAGTCAGAGAACAAGGTAAAGCTTCACTGCATGTATCTCACCTGACATCTACTGGTCAGACAGGGCAGTGCAGCTGAAAACAAGGTTGGTACTGTAATTAAAACGTGGAGCTGCATCCATACTGGTGCCAGTCCCAAGCCCGGATAAATGGGGAGGGTTGCCTCAGGAAGTGCATTCAGCATAAAACTCTTGCCAAATCAGATATGTGGAGGCAGATGATCTGCTGTGGCGACTCCGAAAGGGAGCAGCCCAAAGAAAGAGAGAGAGAGAGCTGTATGCATACATGATAATATTAAGTAACTGAAAAAAAATCTCAACTCTTTTGCTTGAACAGGATTAAGAGGGACATACCAGGGTCTCACTGCCACAGTCCTCAAACAAGGTTCCAACCAGGCTATTCGGTTCTTTGTGATGACCTCTTTGAAGAACTGGTACAAAGGTCAGTGACATGTGAAGCATATAGTGTGAAAAAAGGCTGCAGTATGACGTGAAGAATAGTACATACTGCGTAGTATTGGTATAGTATGGAACTGTAGGGTTTCACCATCTACAAAAAAGTTCTAAAACTAGGGTTGATGTACTGATACATAAACCAACTACTCGCACTCACAATTGCTGACTCAGTTGTTATATTTCTTTACTAGGTGATAACCCCAACAAAGCTATTAACCCCTTGGTGACTGGTGTCTTTGGAGCCATAGCAGGAGCTACCAGTGTCTTTGGAAACACCCCACTAGATGTCATCAAGACTCGAATGCAGGTATGTAAAATGAAGACTGGTTCAAAGCACAGCTCAGATCATCTTGTTGTTGCCACTTGCTGATTGTTTCTTTCCCCCTTATTTCCAAAGGGTCTGGAAGCGCATAAGTATAAAAGCACGCTAGACTGTGCTCTGAAGATCCTGAGATATGAGGGCTTGACAGCGTGAGTGCTCCTCCATTTTAATTGGGTGTAGCTTAGCTTTGGTTCGTAGTGTTGACTTCACAGCAGAATTGTCACCTTTAATCACAACAAGTCTTTGTTTTTTTCTAGTTCTGCATGAGAAACGTGCATTGGCTTTACTTCATTCTTTGTATTAACTTTAAACAGTAAATGCTGAATATAAAATACATCTATACACTTTTACCTCCTGAAACCATACAGAAATTGGTCCAATCTGTTGTGTGTATAATTGTTTATGGTTTTTAAAGATTATGTTTCTTGATGTTGAAAAACATAATAGAGTATTATAACTACATTTTACTACACTGAAAACTGTATAAACACGTATCAGCTCACAGTACATATGGCTTTTTCCTAAACACTGACATTTTATATTCATCCCTCTCTGTTTCTGTCCATAGATTCTACAAAGGGACAGTTCCTCGACTGGGCCGTGTGTGTCTGGATGTTGCAATAGTTTTCATCATCTATGAGGAGGTAGTGAAGGTCCTGAATGCAGCCTGGAAGACGGACTAAGCTGCTGGATGCACAAAGAGGATGGTGGCTTCTGCTTCTCAGGCATCTGACACAGATCAATGTTTAGCAGACCTCTTATGTATGTAGCTGAGGGGATGAGACAGAGAGCTGAACTTAGATCTGTGTCATATGCTAAAGCGCCAATAGACGGGCTCCAGAGAAGAATAAAGCCTGAAAAGAGGTTCAGTGTTGCCCACATCTGGACAACTGGAGTGTATGTAGAGGTCTAATGCTCAGCATCAAGACACCTGATGAGAGCAAGGTTCAGTTTCACAAACTGGGGTTAAAGGGTTAGCCAAAAAACTGTGAAAAAGATGCTTCATGAACGTCATCAACTGTGAAACAAAATCTAAATTTAATGGTCAACAAATTACATGATTCCTTTATGACTTTCTTTGCAGACATTTCAGCACATTTTTAAGTTTCTGTGTAAAGTACCCTATCATTCTTTCTTGACATTTATGCAGGTGTCACTCCTCTAGATTTTAAATCCAGAGAAGCCAGACTGCAACTATTAATCATATAAACTGCATCCCCCCTAATTAAGCCTTTTAATAGACTTTACCATTTATAATATGCCAGTTATTTTTATACAGTGTAGATTCTAAATGTTATTGTAAAGTAGGATGTATTTTAATTGTGTCCCAAATTCCCAACCTAAAAGTGTGTTTGCAGTAAGAATGTGCAAAAGTAGCCTAATGATCTTAACAAGAGAAAAGCAAATATTATTATGATGTGCGTTGTGACATATTTTATAAATGTATTTATTCAGAGATGAATGTTCTAGGTGGAGAGACTATATACTGTAAACCTGTGCCGCTGGCGTGGCAAGTTTTATTCTTTAATCAGGTCTAGGTGTAAAGATGTTAAAGAAGTATTGCTATTGCTGTAATATGCTGTGAGTCGAAATGACACTGAGTCATGCAGATGACGTAACCTCAGACCTATTTTCCCTCTTTTCAATGGAGGCATTAATGTTCATCATATCTAACACCAGGTTCCTTCAACTGGTTCAACTGGTTCCTTCACTCTTATGTGGAACTTACACATCACAATTCATAGACATGCACTCTGAGGGGTTGCAAGAAGGCAATATTTTGTTTACTGTAAAGGGGTTTGCTCAAATTAATTTTTAGTGCTGTTCTTTTGGTGCCATGTTTCATTCAGGGTTTGTTTTTACACACGTGCCTTTTGTTTGTGTGTGCTGGTAAATGCTGCTTGACAAATATCATCACTCATTAACCTATTTAATAATCTTACCAGAAATTTAAGAAATTTCTGTCATTTGGTCGTAGCATTTTTATAATAACAGATAGTTTGCTCACTTTGTCATCACCAGTGACTTGTAAACAGCCATAATCTATATGTCTGAATGTAATGATTGTATTTACAGGTAAAAGCTGATGGATTATATTTCCCCATTTCTGAAGTGATGTTCATCTGTTTTTTGTATTTTTCTGTTTGGCCAACAAAACCAAGAGAAAATATTATTGTTGTCACAAATCGGTGTATTCCAAGCCTGTGTGGATATAGGTCATATGATTCTTTATTATGAAGCCTGTGCAATCAACATGGTCCCCTTTATTTGTCTCTGCATAATGTAATGTCCTTTGTTGTAGGGGGACTGAGTCATTAAAATAAGCATCTGGAAACTTGAAAAAGTGGCAGATTGTTGTTTTAAGTCTCTTGTCTTTTTTGTGTGTTGTTCTGCCCTTTTGGTTACAACAGATCACACTGGAACATTAGCAGGAGGTGGAGTAGAACAGGGAACTCATTGTTCCAGTTTTGGCTGATGCTCATGCAGGGTAAATCAACTATCCATCTCTCTCTCTCTTAGTCACTTTTTCACACACACACACACACACACACACACACACACACAAACACACCTCAAATTCCTGGTGCCTGTGTTTTTGTGAGAAGGAATGCTCTGCAGAGGATGGGAGCACTACATAGTAGAGTTTGGCCTGAGGATGGATGAGGAGGTAAAGCAAGTGTACTGAAACACTGTGTACTCTCATCTGTTGTTTAAAGCCCCTTCCAGTCAAATGTTTTAGTTCAGTGTGTTGTCTGGCCAGAATGGGTTATGTTTTTTTTAAGTGAATCCCAGTCTAATAAGCAACATAAGAAGTGTGATTTACTGGATTCTTACTTCCTGCACACATTCAGTGAGAATATGAGTCATGGTGAAGTAGGAGGCATCTTGTTTTGTGCAGTTAAATCTCAAACTTAAAATGTCAGTGCCAGTAAAATTAGAAGACTTTAAAACTATTTTTTTAATGTGGAGATTCAGTTTATTATTCAAAGCAGTAATTTTAAATGTCTGACTGAATGTAACGCACAAATGTATGACTTGAGGTGACCTTTAATTAAAAGGCTTAAAAAAGTGTATGAATAATCTGTTAAGTATTCAAATGGCTCAGTTGGTGGGTCAGTTGTCTACGAACCCCAGGGTTGGTGGTTCAACTCCCGGTTCCCCATGTCGAAGTGTCCCTGCACAAGACACTAAACCCCGAACCGCTGGCACCTAAAATTCAGCTGCCTGTCCACAAGAATTTCCCAAAGGGGATTAGTAAAGTATCAATTATTGTAGACTATTACCAACTGCCCTACCTACTGTGCCATGGTCCCTATCATAAAAGGAGTGTTTCTGTTATTTAGACTAGCCTTACTGATATTATCTCAGTGAGGTTAGTCTAAATAACATTCATTATACAGTCAGTATAGGACAAAGCAATTCAGTAGCATGAAAAACTGCTGCCTCCAAAATGTCCATATAGGTAAATAACTGCTCTATGTAATGTTTAGTGTTTTGTTTTATATTATTTTAGTGAGCTTAAACAATTTCAACTAGAACTGAACTCTATAACTGTCAAAGTTGGAGGAATGATATATTACACTGTATTAGTTTTAGAAATATTTACCTGAGTGTGTATTATATTAATGAATTCCAACATGGTTGTCGATGCCTTATGTATGCATCAAATTAGGTTTGAAGCTGGTGCAGGTGGAACTAATGCTTCATACTATATTACCACATTCTATACTGTTTGGTTATTATGTTACCTCACCATAACTTTTGTCTTATGTCCTAATTAGCTGGTGACAAAAGCTTTAAAAATGTAGTGGTGTAAAAAGTACAATAGTGGAGCAAAATAAAGTAGCACAAAGTGGAAATACCCAAGTGCCTAAAAAAAAAAGATACACGATTAAGTTATTTTCCACCACTGGTGTGTGTGAAGGTGTCAGACAGACAAATTCAGCACAGAATAGAGACAACGAGAAATGTGAACTCACTGACAGTACAGGGACTTAAATGAGTTTATTTAAACAGTAGAGGGGGCTGTTGTTCACTCACACACACACACACACACACACACACACACACACACACACAGTGATGAGAGAGGACTCTTTTCTCTTCATATTTGTACAATAGGGCTTCATGAGGAGGGTCAAAGCACCCACCAACTTCTCTTCATCCTACATCATCACTCCCTCTCCTTCTCCTGTCAAATCTGCTACAGAGATGATTGATCCAAAACTGCCTAGAAATCTCAGCTTTGGTCTTAACAAGCATCATCTACACAGCAACGCAGGTTTGAGGATCAACTCTGACCTCAAGAAATGAAAAGTTAAGTTTTCCTGTTTCTCTGAGAGTAGTCCAGTAGTGGCTCTATAGCTCCACTCCCTTTATTATAATCACTATGTTGGCTACAAATACTTAGAAGTGGAAGTAAAGCAATGTCTTCTTGTGATATTAATACCTAAATGTGGGTGTGAATTCAAACAGATAAATAAAAAAACATTTCCCTATCATCTGAATGATTATTAGTGACCTGAGAAGTGTCCAGTATTTCACAAGCAAAATTTAGAGAAAAGTGACACACACACACAAAGCATTTTTGTGAAAGAAATATAAGTTCCTACCTATCTTCCAGTCTACATGAATATCACTGCTCTTAATTGCCACTGTCACATGGCTGTTGTTAGATATTGCTCAGTTCAACTCCCTACTGTGAGCAAGCCCTTATTGAGCAGCAAATATAATACAAATAGACAAACAATGTGAAGGCATGCGCAGCGTTTATAAAGTATAATTGTCCAATAAACTGTTTTTACTCTCTATCACTGACAGTACTGCAGATTCTCTTACGTCTTTCTCCTCCCGATGAGTTTTTACAGTAACCCCCATTTCTCAGTTTCTCCATTCACTCAGAACAAGTGAAGGGTAAGTAATGTTATTGTTCTCCAGCCTTTCTCTCAATAGGGTGGGTGCTCTTACTCCTACAGGGTGGAGATCATTTTGTGCCGTACGTTACATTCCTCAGTGGCTCCAGACTTAATCTTATTTTTTGTTTTTTGTTTATTTATCGATTAACTTCATAAGCGGCTGCACCGCTGTCCGTGGTACTGAATTCGATTTCCTGTTTAAGAGCTAAAAGTAATCTGGATTGTTTTACGTGTTTTTCGTATAGTGTTTACAGACACTACTATTACTATTATTAATACTGTTTTCTTTGTGTTTTGGATTCCTTGAAATGTTTGTGTTTCCAGCTTTGGTGACACATTGCGCTGTTGCATCAAATAAGCCTTCATTAGAGCTTAATTTGTATGTTTTCCTGATCTGCATCTCACTTGTATCTTGGCAGCAGTGGTACAGCACATTCTTATTCGGTGCATTTGTAAAAGCACTGAGTTGTTTTTTGTGTGTTTTTTTTTTTACATATGCAAAGAAAAATTTGCAAGAAAGAGAAGAGAAAGAAAAAGGCTGGTGCTTTGCGTTCTTTCCAGAACAGCGGCTCCAAGGGGCGGTGTCAGACAGACTA
The DNA here is from genome assembly GCA_032362345.1 of Sandelia bainsii. Lineage (NCBI taxonomy): Eukaryota > Metazoa > Chordata > Actinopteri > Anabantiformes > Anabantidae > Sandelia > Sandelia bainsii. The sequence goes on from JAUMHL010000030.1 coordinate 18,456,651, forward strand.
ATAGAGCAGAGCTGGTGCGCGCACAGGTTCCACTTTTACGCATCGGTTGATCGTGTAGGTGTCAATGCAGACATTACCTCATCATTTTCTTTTATAGGACAATGGTTCACTTGGGTTTTATATAGAAAATACGATCGGTGCCTTCCTAACATAAATCAATTTAAGCACTTTACAGAGTGAAACATACACCAGTGTGTGTGAGTGATCCCAGAAGAGTTTCGGTCATGGGAGCGCATGGCTGGAGCTCAGCGCGTCTTGGGTTTGTCGTTTGTGGATATTTAGCTTTTTTCTGCGGGGACTTTGTTCCACAGGCTGAAGCGGGCTGCAGGGAGCGGGAGAGCCCAAACTGCTGCACCGGTCGGAATAATGAATGTTTTGAGTACACCAGGAGAAAAACAGTGTGTTATTGTGATGCTTACTGTCAGAAAACTGGAGACTGCTGCGAGGACTATCAACATGTGTGCCAAGTATCTGGTGAGTTGCTTGTTCTCATCACATAAAAGAACTTCGTGATGCTTTTGAGGACTCTCACGTCTGGGTAAAATTAATACTTGTACTTTAAAGATTTTGTGTGGGTTCCACTTGTGCCCACTCTCTGTTGTTCATTGTATCCAGTTAAAACCAGAGATGGCTGGCTAAGGTGACACAGGGACAGTGAGACATACTACATGTAGCTGTCTCTACTGCATTCACTGTGGCTGTTTGTTTAAAGTGACCAGTAGAGTAGAAGATGAAGGGACTTGGAGGAAAATCTTGTGTCTTAATGGTGTATATGCTTGTAACTTTGTAGAAGTGACCTTTGACCTTCACATCAAAGCTTCAAAATGCACAACCTGCCACATGCGGAAACTTGAGTGTTTGGAGGAGTGGAGTGATGTTTTCCTCAACAGAGAAATAATAAACTGCGTCACGAGATTAAGGTTAATTGTTCACAGAATCCTTAAATGTGAGTTTGGGTAACTTCTTGCCTCATCATCCTGGCTGCTGCTAAAAAAGGACAAATGAGGGAAAGGACATCCTGGGAACAGACTGCCAAACATGGTCTGGTTACAGCAGAGCTGTGTCTGAGATGTGACAGACAAGAAGTATTCTGACCTGTAACTGAGGCAGCTCTTGTTGAAACATCTCAAGTTCACGAGGAGTGATTATCTGTGCACAGATACACTCAGAATGTGCCCCTTGTCTTAAGTGCACACTAACAATTACCTGTAGGGACAAACCTCAAAGTCAAAGTACACTTAAAATACTGTGGCAATCCATCTGCTTCGGTAAATTTAGTGTATACATAGTGAACCTTAGTTTGTGTGCTGTGTCTGTGCTGTGATGTGAACAGGCTGCCTCATGCAGGAGTGAGTCAGTCACTTAAAGTGTGTAGAAAAGTACTTCGATGGAAGCAGTGACAAACTTTATGAGACTACAGTGTTTACTGGTGTTAATCAATTTTTACCTGTAGCAGTTATTTTCAAATATACAAGTGTTTTGCACATTTTATAATTTACGTTAATACATGTATACTTAACATTACAACTACACGTTTTTAAAACATATAGTTAATAGATGTTTGAAAGCATTTCTACAACTTCACAGTTTCTGTTAAATGTTGTAGTTGGAAACCTCTTTTGTACAAATATGTGATTTGGGGTTAGATAAATAAAATTAGCTTTACTGCTCAAGATCTCACATGTCTGCTTTTACTTTGTGTTATTATTGCAGACTTGCTGCTATATTTAAATAATATACATTTTCAACTGTATTATGTTAAATGGTGGAAACGTTTGGCTGTAGTTTAGCACATGAATCTGTGATAATCTAATAGTGCAATGTAAAATACATATATTGTACACAAAGTTCTGTTAGTGCTTTTCAGTTCACACCAGCAGCAGTGGTGTAGCTATTAGCAATTAAAACTAAGCACATATTTATGAAGAAATATTGCAGACTGAAATCTCAGTTAGTTTTTACATCCAACAATGAGTCAAAAGTAGAGACATCTTGATCCAACCAGTGCGTCTACCAAACTGAAACTAAAACGAATAAGCACAGGGAAGCACCTTATGTCAGTGTTGAATCATCACTGCACTGTTGAACAGCAGCTGGTCCCTCATGGGTCAGCTGACGGCTGCCATGTGCATAGGTTCACTCACGTGTGTACAAGATCTTTGGCACAGTGGACCTCGTAAAGACAAAAAGACCAGAGTCATATTATTGTGTGATGGAGGTATTAGAGGTTGGCAATATTATTTCAGACGTACATAGTTACTATAAATCAAGAGACACCCTACTGAACATTCATGAGATAAGGTGTAAAATTCAATTCAGAAAGTATCAGTCATCAGTTGTAGAAAAAGACTTTTAAATATTTTAGCAGTTGTAGGTGACTATATGGGAGTGGTGTCAACTTGACCATGATCTTTGAACAGCGTTACTGAATGATGGTGACAAAAAACACTATGACTTCCTCCATGTGCAACCTGAGAGTGTTTACAGTATAAACACAGCATACATCTTATGGCTCAGTCCCATTAAAGTGGCCCCATATTTTCTTGCCAACACTATACTCAGACTTTATCTGATCCCGATCACACAGGTCTATAACACATCAAGAAGACCGTCTGTGTACTGTCTGTCACAGTCTGTTATTAACTTGTGTCAGCTGTAGCCAGACAAAGAGCTTGGAGTGGGTGACATCAGAGGAGAGACAGGGAGTGTGGCTGGTCTCAACACTTGGACACAACTCTTCAGAGTATCATATAGTGCTGTCCGGAGATGATGTCAAATGAAGTACAGTATTTGGCAGGAGTGTGTGTTGTGTGTAAACAGTGTGGAACAGCCTGTTCTTGTGTACAGCAATAGACACAAGTCAGATTTTATTGTACTGTTAAGAGCTCTGAGGTATCAACTTAAAACAAGTCTATTTGACAAATTTCAGCAGAACAATCTAGTAAAATACGCTGCTGCATACATTAGAAGCTATGATTGAAACATGGAGTTGCACAAAGTCCACAAAGTTTAGTTTTGAAGTTGAGGAGTTACTGTATATGGCAAGTTGACATTTGCACAATTCATTTATCTTTGGTGATTCATTTTAAAGTGCATAGGCAAAGGTATTGTTGAAGAGGCAGAGTTGATGCCTATTACTGTCCTGACAGAAGTCTCTCTGCATGAAAATCAAATTTCACCTTAATATGATGCATCTTTACAAAGGGATATGAAGCACTTTTGGGGTAGATCTTCACTGAGGAATTCAGGAAATTACATTTTGAAGCAGAAATAAAGGGGGAGACAGGTTAACATGAAAAACAACACTGTATCACAAACCACTTCCTAGATTGCACAAATAAATTATACTTTATGTATAGAACTCAAAGTGGGGAGTTGCCTCCTGTTGTTGTCTACATCACATAATTTCCGTTTCTGCTTTGCAGCAAGGTCTCTAATTGCTCATTCCTCTTCATAAAATCTAGAGATCAAACTGAACCACAGGAGGACAGAGGGGGCAGCTCCACTACTCTCCTACTATGGAGTCTGGTAGTTCTCATTTTAACAGGAAGACATATTGTAGCCTCTCCCTCCAACACACCAGAGGATTGCTCATCATCCATCCGTCTCCCTCTCTCTCTTTTGCTTCCTTCCACTTCTTTAACTCCCTTACTTTCATCCTTGCATCCTACACGTTCTCCAACCTTTATCTCACTGAGTAGTTAATATTGTATATTTTACCGCCAAGTTTCTCCTTGTACTCATATACTGCATGCAGTGCTCCAGGTTACAAATATGATGTACTTCATCTGATCTCTTCACAGCCAGAAAACATTAATGTTGTATTTTGAACTTGTACTGTCAGCAATTATGACATCCATCCATCCATCCATCCATCCCTTATTCTAACCTCTTGTCCTCTTAAAGGGCGCAGGAGTGCTGGAGCCTACAAGGTACACCTTGGACAGGTTGCCAGTCTATCACAAGGCTGACATATAGAGACCAATAAACATTCACACTCACATTCACACCCATGGGCAATTTAGAGTCCCAATTATGACATGTACTACCTATAATATCATGGCTGATCCAACACTGAATCACCAGACATTTGTGACCCAGAAGTTGAACCATACTGACTTTTCCACCAACCCCACCATGAAGTTGATGTTTGGACTATTGGACTGATTAGCAGCATGTTACCATGCTAACATTAGCATTTAGCTTGATGCACAATGCTGTAGACTGTTAGTTTTGCTAGTCTATATAGGTACATTATGAATCTGTCCACAATTTCAAATTATGTTTTGCAACCATCAGATTGTTCATTAGATCAAATTTGAACCCAGAGTGGCTGAATACATTTTTCTTTGTTAAAATTTTTTTAGGTAGTTTTGAATCAGAGGCAGTGCTTTTTTGTGCATTCTTGTCTTTTATGTTGTTTTATTTTTGTTAGGAAATTTAATCAGTAATCAGAATTCATATATCAAGTGTGTTTATTATGTCTGTTGTTAATCCAGAAGCTTTAATAAAGTGTTTGGAGACCATGTGAAGCAAACAGGAGAGGTCCTGCAATTTTAACTTAAAATCTGTCTCAGCTGTGTTTGCAATGAACCCTTTTAATGAGTCGGTTTGTTTGGCTCCTTGTTTCAAAGTGTCTACAGGAAACATTTATGTGCTAACTTGTTATTAGGCCTCTGTCTTGTGTCCTTCACCCCTATTAACAGGCTTATAGTTCTGGCTTGTGTTGCCAAACATTATACGGCTTTTTTGATGGAGCCTACATGGGAGGGAGGGTGACTATGGAGGTTGTGAGGTGTAGTGGTCCACTAGTGCAGCTGGACATCTGGGTCCCATCAGACAGGAGGTGGGGGTAGATGGAGGGTAAAAGGAAGCACCAGAAAGAGAAGACAGATGGGTGAGAAAGAACAAGGAACAATGCAGGACAAAGTGATAAAGGAACAAGGAGCGAAGGCAAATTAGGCGGGCAGCTCTGATGGTTCTTTTGTTATGTCTAAAATGCAAGATTAAGGAAGAGAGAAAGAAAAAGTAAAGAAATGCTGAAAAGAAAGATAACACACCATTATGCTGCTGTAACAGGTCTGACTGCAGATTGGCTGACAAGTCGGAAGATAAAAGTGCTGATGTTGATCACCTGCCAACTGCCAGGAAAATTAGACATACTGACACAAGATCTGTTCAAGCAAACTCCTATTACTCTCAACCATTTTCTAAAACTATGGTTTAAACACAGTTTAAAGCACCCTCACTTCACATATCATGTGTTAAGGCCCCAGAAAACTTTATTACATTAAATCTTTGTGTGACGATTGTTTAATTACAGTAATTGTCAACCATGGGAACCCTCAGCTGTCATCTGATTTTAATTCAGATTTGGCTAAATCCTGAATGGTGCACAGTAAAATGATATATACTCCAAACCTGTGAAAAAGTCTCTTACATTCATGTAGAATCATTCATATTACAATATTTGCTAAGAAAATACATTTACAGTTTACCAAATTCTGTAGCTGATTTTGTTTTTTGATTTCTATTATTCAATTAGTAAGTAGAAAGTAGTGCACAATAACTGTGTGAGTCAGGCTGTGTAAGACTATCAGCAGGGTTGTCATGTGGGTAACTGGGACTGTCACATTGCTGGCACCAGAAACAGAGCTGAGGACCACCACAGATTGGTCATTACCTTCTGACCTCTGGTGGCTTGGGGTCAACAGGCTGAGGTATCCAGACAGGGTCCTTAATAGTGTTTGTGTGTAAGCTGGTGTCGATAAGAGGGCTATTAGAACCCTTTCTCCCTTGGGTGCAGGAACTCACCGACCCTTTTAGTTTCTTTGCACCCTCTGCTGTAAAGACGTCAACTGCCCTGTTTGATTGTGTTTTACCCAGTATGAGAAAGAAAAACAGCACCATCAAAGCCGCTGCTGTGAACGTCAGAGGATGTCGAGGAGGGAAGGAAAGGCGAGGACACAGGCGTAAGAGAAGGAGGAGGCAAGAGAAGGAAGCTGATATGGTTGTAGAGTCTGATTCTTTCAAGAAACTTCATGTCACTCTACACAGGGAAATGTGTATTTCTGTGTGTTTTTTGGGGTGATGAGTGAGGGTGGAACAAGTCCAAGTGGGTGGGTTTTTCTGAGAGAAATTGTTTTTGATGTGTATATGTGTGTGTGTGTGTGTGTGTGGTGAGCTGGGAAAGGCGAGTGTCAGGTGGGCAGCACTAATGTGCAGGAATGCAGAGATTCCACAGTGGCTTTGTGGATCGGCTGTGTCACTGAGACAGCCACCTCCGCCCCCCTCTGAAACCCCAACAGGACCATGGGAATGAACTGAACAGGCGGCATCTTAAAAGCTCTCGCTTGCTCTTTTTGTCTTGTTCACACACACATACTTATTCACTTGTAGGATTTTCCTGTGGGGTGAGTGTGTATTATAAAGACACAGTGAGGTAGATTAGATGGCGAAAGAGGATTAGACTTGGTTATGTTATATTTATCCTCACCCTCCCTATAATTTCACCAGGAACATCTAAAGAGTTTCAAGCTGTGTACACCTGTTTTTATTGTATTCATGTATAATTTGTAAATGTGTAAACATATGTAGTATTTTTGCATTTATTAATTTGTGTCTGAGCATTTGAGTACCTCTCCTTTGTTTAAGTGTTTAGCAAGTGTGCACTTCCTCCCTAAAACAAGGCTGTTAAATATCTGTCTATTAAATCTCTGTATTTGACAAGGCTTGATTACTGATGGCGACTCTTGGCTTTGATCAGAGCAGCCATCTAACTAGTACAGTTTCCTGATAGCCTGATGTAATTGGCTAAATCAGTCTGCTGAATGACATGCCTAATTGCTGATTCTGCTGCTGTGTTTATGTGGTGTGTTGTATTTGTCTGTGTTTAATTGTGGGGTAGGGAGAAACCAACAAGAACAGGATGCAAAATTAGACCGTTATTTAAATGGCCCCCACACATGTGACCCAGGTCACAGACTTCTTGAGACTGGGGCTTGGCTAATCTGACATTAGTCGATGGTAATGATCCAGTTGCTCGTTTGCCACCAGTCTGAGTCAGTGCTCAGTGCAAAATCTGTGTGTGTTTGAGCTCACACACTCGTACAGGAAAGATTAGGTCAAAATGTACAACTATAGTTAATGATGTTGTTTTTCAGAATTAGACAACTTCATGATAGCAGCTGGAAAGAGCTTATCAGAGTCTAATAAAAATAGTCTTTAAATCTTTTTATCTTCCCAAAACATACTTGATCACTGAGAAAGCCCAAAGCAACCTAAAACAACTAGGGGAGGCTTTATGTGCTCCGTCTTTGTGATTTTCACATTGTTTCACATAGTTCATGAGTTGATTTTTCTTCTTAAATTTTTGTCTTTACATGCTTCTTCTGTTTTTCAAAAACCATCAAGTGATCTCTGTGTCTTCCTATTTTGCTAGCAGCCATTGACTGTGTGGTGGGGGCATGGGGTCCGTGGTCATCATGCACATCTCAGTGTGGAGTTGGCAGCAAAGAAAGGAGTCGCCAAGTATCTGTCCCCCCCAGAAATGGAGGCACACCCTGTCCTGACCTCAAACAGCGCCGTGGATGCTTTGGAAACAACGCCATATGCAGCACTGCAAAAGGTGAGAACATGGACTTTTCTATGTGCAATTCTGCACGCACACACTAATGCTCTGAACTGTGTTAAATATTAATTTGGTGTTTCCGTATTCTCTGGGGTATCTCTTGTTAAGAATTTCACTGTAAGCAACACATTTTCTAACATCTAATAGCTAACATCTGTTCGGGTCTTATCTCCAGCTGCACTATTTCAAATGCCTCAGTTATGTACTTTACTGTTACTTCACATTCCCAGTAATAAAACACTAGAACACTGATAAACACTCTTCCAAGAAAGGATTTCCAAAGAAAACTGAATACAACCACATAATTTTAGTAATTCAAATCACTGAGTCATTTTGAGTTATGCACATAGGACGAGCTGCTACTTACACAGACGTTTCGGTCATTTGGAAATATGCTCTTAGACATATGTGGCATTATTTTATTATACTATGTGATTATACACTATATTTTTCAATTTCTTGAACTAACTTGCAGAGGTGGCAAAGATCCTGCCTGATTCATTCAAGAGGAACTTCAAGGACCCTTGGAGACGGCCACATATGCTGATGAAGGAGGAGAAGGCCAGGTAAAGCCTCTATTGTCTGCAAATGAGCACACAGGACTGCTGACCAGCCAGCCCCCTTTGTTTTCCTCTGTAGAACTGGGTGTCGTGTACAGATGAGTAATTACAGCTGATCTGTGTTGACTGTTACTTATCATATGTCTGTACTGAGGGTGAGATTTTGTGGAGACAAGACTGCCATGCATTCAAGTTTCAGTTACATTTTTTAGCACTTCAATATTTCAAAATCATAATTGATTCTTTCATTACAAAAACTGATACTTGTGGCTGTAATTATAACAAATTCTGTTTTTTTTTCTTGCCAGAAAAAGTTTAGATAGCAATTCATTTTGACATGAACCTCATTGGTTTCAACTCCAAGCTGCAAGCTTCATTTCAGCTTCTCTAAAATTGGATTTTATTCCTGGTTAATATAGTGTCCAAGGTGCTGTAAGATTAGAGAGCACAGACCAATGCCAAGGTTGCCACAGCATGGAAAGCTTTGAAATTGCTCTGATTGTGTAAAAGGAACAGTATCCTTGAATATTAGCGTCATGACCTAACCTTCAGATAAGGCAACTGTAATCCATGTGAAAGGCAAACCCTTCCTTCACAGATGTCATCTTTGATCTGAGCTGATTGCAGATGTTTTTAGAAGTGGAAAAATCAGAGACCAGGGAATAAATCGTGGCTGGTTTCCTGACAGGCCACAGCCTTTCACTCTGATTAAAATAGACATTGGATACCTTTGTTGTGACTGAAACATAAAGCATCAGGGGATTAGAAGCACATTATTCATTAATGTGAATAATGGATGACACAGAGTCAGGGTGATTGGGTAATTTCACACATCTGGTGCATTGATAGGTCCCTGGTGTTGTCCTGGAAATTGGCCTAGGAAAAAAATGTTGTCATACAATGATGTTTAGTAGTTGTCTTTGGATATGTAGTTATCACCGCAAAATTATCTGAACGAGTAATAATTCACAAAGTTGTTGGATAGTCTGAGGCTATTCTTGCTGCTGAGGGCTGTACTATGCTGTTCCTCTTTTGCTTATAAAATTAGGTTGAATTGACTGTGTTAAACTCTAAGGATAGCTATAATTGTGTCTTTTATAGGCCATCATTTATAGTGGTATGGACAGGAATTTACCCACACTGGCAAGAAACATTTGGAAACATCTGCAAACTTATGTATTTTTATTCTTATTATGTTTTGTTGCTTTTATTCAAAGAAATTGTTGTAAATGGATCACAAAACACAAAAACTAAAAGCAATTCATTGTAAGCACATTTGAGCACAGAATAATGGTCAAATCAAACTTTTATGTTAAACTTTACTTTCACAAAAAAAAAAGTTCTTTGCAGCAATAACTGCCTGACAAATCTCTGGCATCCTATTGATCAATTTTTACAGATATTCAAATGTACAGCACAAAGCAACCTTTCACTGCTGTGCTGGTTGGACAGTGTTTCTTCAGTTCAGCTTCTCCTACACCAGCTTGATGAGATTCAGATCATGTGATTTAGCTGGCTAAGCCATCACAAAGAGTATTCCAGCAGCTACTTTCTTCTCCAAATAATTCTCAGACAACTAAGAATGCTTGGGGTCATAGTTTTAGCTTAGCTCAGTTTATTCTCTTCTTTTTATTCAAATTTGTTCACAGTTGTCTTGTAACAAAACCTTTTTCAAACGTCAACATTTGCCTAATCTCAAGTCATGTACAACCACTCACATTGGGACCTTAATAGTAATTGCACAATCTTTTAAAAAATAGTTTCCATGTGTGACAATGTTACAGACAATGTCTTCAGGAATCATTCTGAGATTAAAAAAAACAAAACATTTTTGACAAACCATCCTGCTGGGGATGGTGATTTCAGCTGTCTGAATCATAGACAAAATAAAAATAGTTCCAGAGAACACAGTGATCAGAAAAACAAGACTTTATTATTCCCAGTGCACAGTCTGAGCTGTGTTGATATTAGGATTCTTCAGGTGACTGTGACACTTTGACCCCAGAAATGTGTGGTTTGACTTGTGGACACCTGAATAAAACTGAGTCAAATATTTTTGACACCTTCGCACTTGTCTTTCTTCTCTCTGTGCTTGCAGTTACTGTGTGTACCTACGGGTGAAGCAGGCCAGTGCAGCGTGTAAACTCAAACTGTGGAGTGCTCAGTTGGTGAGAGAGAGGCTAGTCTGTGCAGAGTGTCAGAGTGATGCCATGTCAAAATCAGACAGGTGTGGAGGTGATGGCCTACAGAGCACCAGGTAAATCAAACAACCAAAGGAAAATATGTCTTTATCCATTACACTTACACAGTTTTGCGTTTAGGGAAGTAGGCCTGTGTAAACTTTTAATGTAGCTTAGCCGTTTTTAGATGACAAATGGCAAAAATTATATCGCCCTGTCAGGATCAACTAAAAAAGTCCATGCAAGGCAGTTAAGGGAACCAATGAATATACTGTATGTATTAAGCCTCTGCATGCAATTTAAAGGTAGATGTTTAATGATACACTTGGTTTAGCATGATTAATGGATATAACATTAAGTTGCCACTGCTTCTGATAAAACGAAAACATCTTTCCTAGCATTGAATTTGTACTAGTTAGCAAAACTTGCTGTAAGTATATTAATGTGCTATAAACTAATATAGCAAATGTATATACTAATAAACTAATATAGCTAATTTTAACAATATAGTTTTGGTTAGATTTGCACTTAGCAACTTAGTTTGACAGGGCATCCATCTGTGAAGACTTTCTCTAGTGTTAAAACAAAGGAGCTAATTCAACCCATAAACAATTGTAAATTGAGCTGAGCTTAAGTAAGCATAACATGCAAGTGTGCAGAGCCATAAAAAACATCCATTAGTATTTCTGACTTTAGATGATTTGGAAAAAATAGTTCCTCGCAGAACCGAAGTGGCCTCTTAACCTTCTTACATATTCTTGAGTATTGCTGTGAAATATTATTAGTACTATTCATGTTTTGACAATATTGAGGCCACTTTGTGTAGAATTTACTGCTGAAAGCAATGTTTACAAGAGTTTTCTTCTGACTGTCAAGATCAAAACTTGTGTCATATAATAGCATTAAAATTGAATACCAAATGGATTTTAATACATCAAACAAAAAATGAAAATAAAAATGATCTTAAAAAGTATTTACATGGCAGATATGGTCCTTTCATTCCTAGAACGTTCTGGGCAGCAGCTTCAGTCCCAGGCTGCCATGGTTCCTGGGTTCGAGAGTCATCTTCTGAGGACTGCCGGTGTCCTCCCTACTCTGTGCTCTTTGTGTGAGCTGACATGAAAATCCCAGACATCTGTATGCAGGGACAAGATTTCCCTCAACACCTCCTGCTAACTGTGGACAAGCCCTGCCTGCCAAACCAGACCCCTCCAATCCAGATCACTGGATGGGTAACTCAAGGAGATCAGCAACATCCTGCCACTTTTTCCTTTCACCTCATACTCTGTACTGTATACACTATTACTAAGCACACTGAATTTCTTGCATTTTACTTCAGATTTTAAAGCCACATTATGTACTTTTTCTCCTCCAAAGCATCTATATGCCTTTTTACCTCTAAATCTTTGCTATCTACCTCCATCAATGCAAGTGCATTTGTTAATGCATAATGTATACTTATATAAATATATTATTTTGCTTTATACATTTTCTACTTTTGATTGTTTCTGTGTAATGTCTATATAGCTACACTTTTTTGTATCCAAACACCAAACATCAGTTGCTGCACCCAGTGTAAGTCCCAATCCAAAGTTTCCTAAATCACCTGCAGGTTGGAGATGCCAAAACTGGTTCATCCAAGTGTCCGTTGCTAGAATGGTTTAGACAGTATATCTGTGTTTTGAAGTTTTGACCCTTTTAATTCTTCTCAACAAAACATGTATACCAGCAAGTCAAGCTGAATATCAGGTACTGATTCTCAGGTGCTCATGTCTGTCTTTGTCTCCCATCAATGTTCCTCTTTAATGTCTGTCTTCTGATGGTCAGTCACCGATGTTTTTAGTAGTTTAAGCATCAGTCCCAGTTTAGCTGAAATCAGTCCCATCTGTTTTGACATAATATTGTTGGAGAGGAAAAAGAGCCATTTAAGAGAATTTCACTATGGTTCTCTCTGTCATCTGTGACCAAACCTAAACAGAATTGCTTCATAACCGTGTTTTCCCTTACTCTCCGCCTTGCTCAGAATTCCTATTACCTTCACAAGGGAGTTTATTCCAGTAAAGTATCACCCACATAAATTATGTTACTCCCATTTTAGTAATTAACAGAATGCCCTCCCAGCACTCCCCACAGTCCCTTGACCTGCACTTGTTTTTCTCTTCTTTTTGTCTCTACTGACATGGTGTTTTCTATTAAAGAAACTTAAACAGATTAATTATTTTTTAATTCAGCATGTTTTAAAGTAAAAACATGTTTATGTCAACTGGCTCAGTATGCCTTCCCACATCACCTGGTTTAAGAAGAAGACAAATGTGGTACCAGTGAAGGGTTTGCCTCTCTGGAAATCTGTGACTATCTCCTTCTCTCCCATGTCTGTCTGTGTGTTTATTTATTATAAAACAAGTGATGATTTTATTAGTGCAGCACAGCATACTCTGTACACTGTCCATTAGTGAAAATAAACAGCTACACTGCCGTTTCTCCCCCCTCATTTTTTGCTGATGTGGGTGTTTTCATTGCAAATCAAGAAAAACTACTATAAGTGTTCATTGCATTTCCCTGTATTGTACTGTATATCCCTCAGTTTGGCCAATGTTTACATGCTGCTTACATAACTTAATGCAAACATGTACCTATCAACATATTTTTGTTGCATTCTTCACATTTTTACCTGTGGTCTAAATGGAATGACGGAAAGCAAAATCACAAGTAATATGTGTAATTATGTGTTTGAGCTACATTTTCCTGTAATTTGGGGTTTGGCGTTATGATGTAACTTCCAAATATGATGGATATGCTATAATTTTAAAGGCAATTTGCCTTGACGTGAACATGGAGAAGAGGATATCTAAACCCTCAGTCTTTATGTTTATAATGCTATTGTTCTTTGTTTTTGGTGACATTTGACAAATATATGTTGCATAAATTATACAAATTAAAACTACATTCAAAGCCTTCCACTGATGCAGCCATTATATGTCATATTTATTAGGTGTTTTACAGTAGAGTAAAGCCCTTCAACACAAGCAGGAGTATAACCTGGAAGGTAAAGATGCTCAAGAGAGGAAGGACAAAGTCAAGCAAAATTTAGGATTAATTTGTCAACTGTGTACTCAACAGTACAATATTCATGGCATTGATAAAAAGCACATCTGAAAGTGAGAAGATCTAACAAATTAATCCTTTGAGAGTATTCATACTCCCAGATACTTTTATGCACTTGAACTTCATCTCCATTAATCTCCCCAGCCACACTCTCCCCCTTTCTCCACCATCCACTCTCCCTCCCCAATTCCCTACCAAACACCCCTCCGTCAGCACAACTCTTTATTTTCTCTTACTACAACAGTGGCAATAGAGTGCTGTCAGCCTGACAGGCCATCCCCTCTGAAGCAGGCTTTACCCCCCTGGCTGTCCTGCCTCTGCTGCTAACCCGCTTTCCAAAGGGCAGGAAGACCCATCTCTGGCTCAGTGCCTGATGGAGTTGGACAGCAGTGTGTTCTGGGATTATGCCCGCTGAAAAGGGGGGCATTCCAGCAACGACGGCTTTTGTCACTGCACGGCCACTGTTTGCTTTTGATAAGACAGCTGTTCAAAGACCTCACGACCCCCATGGATGGAGTGAAGGGAAAGAACACGGAGGTGACTTCCGTTTGTTGGTGGATGTGCAGTGCCACCTCAACCTGAGGTCCCTTCTTCAGCAGATCTATCTTATCAGAGTTCCTGACCAGCTTGTATAATCACATTGTTCTGTGATAAGTACATTGAAATCACAGAAATTATTACGGACATTGGTCATATGGTGGCAGCAATGAGTAAGATGTGGTTATTCTGCCAAGACACTTCCAGTTGTGGAGAGTTACGTAGGAAAACTTGTGATACAAGTCCATTGTGTGAAACAATTGGTAAATAAGCACATCCTGTTAAAAATATATGCTATACAGGACTTAAATTGACTTGTTATTCTGTTTTAGGGCAATTAGGGGTGTGTTGACTTGTATACTCTTCAGGAGTCCTGTTTGGACTTATTGTTACTGGCTGGGACTGTAAGTGTCTTGTAACGTTAGTACAGAGTCTTGGGTTATTTTGTGGGTCTAGTGGGACAGTTTGCGCTTATTTTGTTTTGTTTTGTTTGTGTCCATAGCCCCACTGCAGTACCTGTTGCACCAGAAGTGCAACAGAAAGAGTCACATCTTCTTTATTATTGTGGTTCAGGGCAAACATCCACTTTCCTCTCACCCCCTTCACAACTACTACAGTCTGTGTCCAGTCATCCACAACTTCAACACAACCCAATGCATTCATTTATATTCAGTTAATAGACTCATTGGACACTGGAACCTGTTTTTTGGGTACTCTGGTGAGGAACCAGGATTGTCCTAACCAATAGTTGCTCATTCAAATTCTCTCTGAGAAGGATGGTTTTGTTTTAGTAATTGCAGGAAACACTTTTTTGTGTTGGTTTGTTGCATATAACACATAACACCTGTCTTTTTGAGAGGTTGTTTTTGTGCTTTTACAGCATAAAACTAAGTATTGTTTCACATAATAAATTACATACAAACATCCTCGAGCTATCACATCACAAAATGCTTTTTAGTCCAGGCATTCAGGCACCTCCCTCAGTTTGGGGCCCTGGAAAGCTGGTACCCCCATTTACCCCTCTGCATTGAGCGACTGATGTGTGTATATATGTTTTGGAAGTGTGGGCTGTAATTAGCAAGTCATCCTAATGGCCGCTTTTTGACTCTGTAGAAGCAGCTGGTCCAACACAGAGGAATGATAATGAATGGACTCCTTGACATGACCACAGCTGGTACACAACAGAGTAAGTAAACACTCACATATACAAAGATGATCTTATTGAAAGAAATGTATAACTAATGTTATGATGTTTTCAGCATCATATATTCAATTCAACTCAATTCATCTTTATTTGTATAGCGCCAAATCATAACAAAGGTCATCTCAAGGCACTTTACATAGCAAGGT
>JAUMHL010000030.1:18472112-18503851 GCA_032362345.1 Sandelia bainsii
TGCGTGGAGGACTCATCATTAACATGAACAAATTGGGATCTATCTGACAGATAAGATTTAAACCAGCTTAGTGCTGTTCCTTTTATCCCAATGACATGTTCCAGTCTGTGTAATAAAATGCTGTGATCAATAGTGTCAAACGCAGCACTAAGGTCTAACAAGACGAGTGTAGAGACAAGTCCATTGTCTGAGGCTAAGAGAAGATCGTTAGTGACTTTTACCAACGCTGTTTCTGTACTACGATTTACTCTAAATCCTGACTGAAAATCTTCATACAAATTGTTCCTGCGCAGATGGTCACATAATTGCTTCCCCACCGCTTTTTCAAGGATTTTAGCAATAAAAGGCAGATTGGATATTGGTCTATAATTGGCTAAAACCCCTGAATCAAGTGCTGTTTTTTTCAGTAGAGGTTTGACTACAGCTACCTTAAAAGCCTGTGGTACATAGCCTGTTATTAGGGATATATTTATCTGATCTAATATGGACGAGCTGATCAAAGGTAAAACGTCTTTGAGCAGTCTAGTCGGGATGGGGTCTAAAAGACATGTAGATGGTTTATATCATTCCAAGACAAAATAATTAAAGGTTTTTTAGTGTATTTCAGTTATAGTAAAATATCCTTGTTTTAAAAAGGTTGAAAATACATTAATAATTAGATTTGTATTTTGGTCCTCTAATATGTGAAGCGACATATTGGACATATTGTATAAAGTAGGCTACTTTCAATTAGTGTACTTGGAGAATAAGAAGTATATTCTGCATCATTTTAAATATCACCTATTCTAATTAATTCATGTGTTAAAAACACAGGACCGTGTGTTATAACACACTGAAATAAATCAAACATGTAGGACATATATGAACTAATGAACAACTGAGTGAAAAGTGTTATGTTACTATACAAGTTCATGTAAAATTCACCCTGGAACTGTGGAGTCACCTTGTGGTGCTTTTGACTTCCTGCTCCCACACAAAACACCAAAAACTCTCCTCATAAATGTTTTTATTTGGATATGTGGTTTTAATTAAAATGAAAATACACAAAATGAAATGCATGACAAAGATGAAGCCTTGTGACCCCCAATCGTCTTTTATTTTTCTCTTCTTTTCAAAAATTAAATTCAAAAATTGTTTTTTCAACTATTATCTTATTAACTATTAGCTTTTATCCTGAGGAAGATTTGTGATTGAGGATAGTCCTTCTGTCACAAGAGTTGTGATATTCACACCTAACGAGTTCACATTATGTATGCTGTACAATAATTCACTCAATCACATTCTGCTTTCGATGACTGATATTAATATAAAGTTTATATAAAGCCAGCAAAAGCAGGGCAAGCCAGAACATAAACATAGCTCAAACAAAACAAAAAAATGCACTCATACTGATGATTTAAAAACTGAAGGATCTCCTGATAAGATGTACAAGTGGAGACAAAATCATGGCACAGTACTAAAAGCTAGTCTTCTGTACATAGATATTACATGTAAGGCAAAGGTAACTTGAGATAGACTTGCTAGTGTTTGTGTACTTATGTGGAAGTGGTTCCAGCAATCAGAGTTATACTGGCATACTGTGTGAATACACAAAAACACATTCCAGTTTTAGACAGTTGCCATGTTCTTGTATATTTAATGAAGTGAACAATGTAGATAGAATATAGATATTTATCTCAACTATTAATTTTGCCTGAATGACATGGAACTAACAGCCATTTTTGATGATCAAGAAAAACTGATCAAAATAATCACCCAAAGCAATGCAAACTGACTACATTCAGACATAAGTGCAGTGAAGTGTGATGGAGAGCAACATCAATTTCACTTGGACAGGCAATCCATAACATCGAATGCACACATGGAATAGATTCTTCTCTTCAAAGCAAAGATGGGATATCTCCAAAAGGCATGTGTAGGTAAGACAAAATTCTGTGTGTCAACATGTCAGTATAAAAAACTGTGGTGGGAGGAACTAGGCAAACTTAGATTTGTAGACAAATCTGAAAAAAAAGAAGAAAATAGTGGATAAAATGCATTTACTTGTTCATCTGTCAGTTACATGTACATGGTCCAACTCATAAAAAACTAAATTAAAGAAGTTTATTTAACAAAGGCCAGGATGGAAGTCAAATGTGAGGATGTTTACTTGTCTTTGTCTCTGTACGGTGAGTTCAAGTGTTTGGTTTATTTGAGGTTCTTAATCTGTTGATTTGTGTTGTGTATCTTGACATCCATCTTGTCCACTTTGTTCAGCAGAGAATCAAGGGAGTCGTCCTGGTCCTCAATCTCAGCCTGAAGACCGAGTCCAATGTTCTTCAGTCTTCTAAGCCCATTGGACATCTCATCTAGGTAATTCACAAAAGGACAGTTAATGTTAAACTGTGGATGATCAGACAATACTTGAAAAGATTTGGTTAAGATTTAAATATACATTTGAACATTTTATACTTAACACATAATATACAGTACTGGTATTTCATGGATATATATTTTAGATAATAAATCATGTCATTGTCTTTTGATGTTAAGTAAATTGTAGTAAATAAAACTCAATTCAAATTCTACAAAAAAGGTGGAGTTGTGGCTTTCTTGTGCATTGTATAAAACTTTTTATTATAATGAAAGAGCAAAACAAAAGCTGTAAAATAGAAAAGCTTTTCACCTAAATTGTTATCTAAGGTCTGGTGAGCCTCGTTAAGGTATCTGTTCTGAGGATGTCCATTCTGTCTAGATGAGCACTCATGTACTGATGCAGCAGCTCCAAATCCTGCAAGACAAATATAAAAATGGTGGAAGCCAGTTTTTAGTATAGTTACAGTAGGTCATGCTGAGGTTCTTGTGCAAACACTCACCTCCCGTCTCCAACTTTCTTAGGTTAGGGTGACTGGCTTGGTACTTATCTTCTTGTTCTCTGCTGCTGGACAAAGCATTCTGTAATCTGAAACAACAACAACAAACAAACAAGAAAATATCAGATAAGCATTGTTTGGCCATTTTGTGAATGGTCAGTCAATGACAAGTAGTTAGAAGTGGAAAAAAGCACAAACAGCTATGGATATAGTAGCAACTCATGATGTAAAGATACAATACAAAGTTTTACTTGAAGCTGTTTTATCTGACATATTTTGCCATAAAGAAGACCCGAATCTTACCTTTCGTTGGCCTGGTAGGTCTTTGGCTCCTCAGGTGGTGGCTTTGTCTCTGGCTTCCCCTTGAAGTAATTGACAAGGCCACCCCACACGCTCTTGATACTAGTAATGTGTCTTTGGCTGGTCTTCAGGTCCTGATCCATGTTGTCTAACATCTTGTCTGTCCTCTTCAGTACCTCTCCCTGACGCATCAGCTCCTGCAGAGACAGACAGAGAAAGCAAAGCAGTGAGGAGAAATTAGAAATAGGATTATTGCAGAGAAAGCATTTGTGTTGGTATCAGATATCAATTAAAAAGCTAAAAAAAAAACAAGAGTCATAAATGTAGCCAATGATCGATACAACTGTACATAGGAAGAATGAGAGAAACAACACTCATCACTGCTTCAGAGACAAAACAATACTTTCTGTACTCTCACTTACCTCTGCAGTTTCCATACCCATCTTCTCTGATTCATAGATGAGGCCAAGGGAGCGGTAACTGCTGTCCACAGCCGACTGAGCTGTGCGCATCACTTCCTGCTGGAGGTACCTCTGCCTCCTCTCTGCTTCACTCATCCCACTTTCACTGGGCTCATCATCAAACCCCCTACTTTTAGGCTTAAAATCTTCCTCATCGTCATCATCTGCAAACGGGTTGTGGGATTTAGGGTAGGCCATCTGTGGAGCAGACACACAATGTCTTCACAAAATAATCTCAAGGTCTTCAAGTCTTCCAGAACCATGTCTCATGATCTTCATGACTATCACGCTTTCACTACCAATTCCAGAGAATTTTAACACTCAAGAGAGCTTCATTTGTGTGAACAGACAGAGAATAGGGATTTTGACAATGCTTGAAATCATGTTGGAACAAAAGAATTAATTGGCTGATAGGGGAATAAAAGAACAGGTTCTAGTTCTGATAATCAACTAACTTCACTTCAAATCTTAAGAAAGAAACGCCCAAATTATCTGGCTCCAAGCTCCTACTCACAGATGATTATTTAACTACTGGTGTTCTCTAATTGTTTATTTGGGGTTTTGGACTCATGTTTGGACAAAACAAGTTACACGTAAACGCCTTTTTGGACTGTGGGAAACAACGATGAAGATGTTTTCATTATTTTCTCTAATAATTATTTAAGATTTAGCTGATTAAGCGATAACAAAAGCAATCGTTTGTTGTAGCTCCACTTATGTACTCTCACTCAAGTAGTAAACAGGACATAACCTGTAACAGACTACTTTTACAGTGTGGCACTACTAAGTTTACTCAAGTAAAGAATCTGCGTACTGACTACTTTCACTAATACATGCTAATTTGACAAATAGTAACGCTACGTTAAGCGAACTTTAATAGAAACGAATTGACGTTAGCTTTAAGTTGTTAGCTTCAGCTAACTAAAGCTTTTAGGTAGATTTTGAGAGTCTGCCAAAATGTACCACACTGCTCATATGCTAAACAAGCACTGAGCTATATTAATGTGAAGTTTTTGCTATATTTCCAGTTTTGAAAGCTAGCAATGAGTGTAGGCTAGCTATCAAATTAAACGCAGCTACGTAACGTTTATTAACGAGGATTGCCAATGAGACAAAAAGACGTATTTAGGAGCCTAGACAATACTGTACTGTGCTAACACTTATGTCTAAATAACACTGTAAAGATCAAAGATACCATCAATTGAACAGACCAACCTTTGACCGTCGCAGCTGTGGACGTTGTTGTTGCTCAGCTGACTTAGAGTGACTTCCGATCACGTTTGGTGACGTAGGCACGTAATCTCCCACCGGCTAATCCTGCGCCACAAAAACGCATACAGTGATGCTGAAGACACTTGTTGTAAAAAGAGGCTTAAAAATAGGATATGATTACATATGATGCTTCCAAAGAAAATTTCTGTGGTTTCTCACACACTTGATCCCTCTTGGTGTACTATATTTGTTCTTTATTCCAGAAAGACTGAAATGGTCCCTTTTTCACATATGGCATCTTACTGAGATCAAAATATCTCTTATTTTGAAAGCATCCCCATTCTCAAAGGTTTTGGCAAGATGTCAGTTCATTTTGAATATACTGCAACTAGATCATCTTTCTTAGTATTTAAAATATACTGCTAAAAGTATGTAAAAACCAAGTAGTGCTAAGTCGTATAAACTTGTATGTAAAATATTGTATAGGCTACTGTATTGGGCAATTTTTGACTCTATTTACAACTTATGTTAAGTCAACCCATTAAGCCACTAAGTCAAGTGTGGTCCATTTGTTGAAGATAATTCTAAAGAGCAAATTAACTATATATTATAAATCAAAGTCCTCAACACTTTTTGTAGGCTACTTCACATCTTTATATAAGTTGCCAACTGATACTGATGCTGACTGAGATCTACAACAAAGTAATGAAAGCAGGGGTTTGAGGGAGTACATTTAGATCTGCATATGTGAAAATTACCAGGAATGATCAGGAGTGGTAGGATAACCTTTAATTACTTCCATCCCACCAACCATAAATCCATAAATCCATCAACCTGCACTTAAGTTAACTTCCATCAAAAACAAACACAAGTGAACACAGAAAAAAAATCTATGTGCATTACAAAAGGTGATCTTAGCCTTTATCTTCCCAACACTTCTTTTAAAGGATACATTTGATGTAAAACCTTGAAGGATACTTTAAAAGTATTATACTAATGTAGTAAATATTGTAGTAATATATTTAGTATTTTTGTTACATAGCAAAGTTGTATCCACTGTGTAACCTGTCAGCCAGAACAAATGTCTAAAAAAAGTGTTTTTATTATTAAGTATAATTAATTATACTTACTTACTAAAGTATAAGTAGCCTTACTTAAGTATAAGTAGCCTATTATCCATGTACATTGTCAGGTCAAATGCTCAATAATTACTGTCTTAACCCCTGGGTTTGTTGCTGTTAGTTGGAATTTGTTAACAAAAATGACTATAGATTACAGGGTGTTTTGTTTACCTTGTTTACTTTAAAATTGTATTTAATACGGTATTATCAAATACCTTTAAAATAGTAATAAGATGGTAATTTAAAAAGCCTATGTAACTTGGATAAATGTGGATTGTCCCTACTGTGTTGCCGTACTGCGGCTTCGCCAGCGCCAGCTGCTGCTCGGTTGTTTCCTCGCTGTATTTCGCTCCGCTCATGTAGAAGTAAACATGTCTATGATGGGAGGTGGTACGAGAGGGTTTTATTTCAACACAGTCCTGTCGCTGGCCCGCTCTTTAGCGGCCCACCGTCCCGCACCAGTGGAAAAGGTGAGGAAGCAGAAAACCGAGTGAGAGTCCTTAAGACACATTTGTTATTACTAGCTAATGTTAGTAACGATAAGCAACAGGGTTGTTCAGGGTGTAGCTCCGCTTCCGCACAGGCTGTGGCTTTTGATCACTGACGTGAAGCCAAGCTAACATTTGACAGGTGTGTGTGTTATCATCATCACTGGAGCTTCTCGACAGTGTTTTTTTCCCCATTGATGGACAGACAGAGCAATGCAGGAGAAAGTGGCGTCGCTGCTTGTGTGTTGCTTGTTAAGTTACTGCACTGCAGTCAAACAGGCTTACACGGTGAAGAGCCATCAGCATGATATGGACACGTCCTACCTGTTGCAGTGATGACTAGGTCTAAATTGAACGGGGTTTTGGTAATGGAGGAAGATCAGTGACTTTAGAAAAAGTGTTGTGGCAAAGTAATATTGAAATTGGCTGGAATAAAATAAAAATATACTGGCATATCGAGGCAGTTATCAGCACACTGTCACCGAATATTGATACAGTATAGGTTGTGCTTTGTTCAGTTTCAGAGTGTTATTTGGCAGGATAGCTAGTTTCGTGACTGTCTTTGACAACTGTATATTAAATGTCATAAATACCTGTATCATGATGGGGGTTTTATAGTGGACTGCAGCATAACAGGTAATGGGTCCCACCTTGATAGCAACACACAGTACACTTTATTGATACCAGAAGTGAAAAAGACAGATAAGATAGGAAGAGAATACAGACAGGTACAAAAAAATCTGCTCTAATCTACAAATACCAAAAACAATTGTGACAAATATACAGTAGTGTATAGATAATATGAAAAACTAGACCAATGTGCATTGCTTTAAATAAATAAATGAATGTGCAGTTACTTGATATTATATATTCCTTATATGTCTGTAGCAAAGCATGAAACTGAATACTGGAACGTGCAGTCACTCCCAGACTATTTTATTGTGTCACTTAAAACCAGGTAATTAAATCTAAATTTGTTATGTTTTCTTATGCTGTAACTACATAAAGACAGCTAGAGTTGACTAAGATAAATGGCCTGATGTATCACTAAGCCTGGACACTCTGATTAAAATAATTCGTTTTAGAAACAATTTCTTTGTGCTCTTTCAGGTCCAGAAGCTGCAATGTATGTGTCCACAGGAAGTCCGTGGTGTTTTCACTCTAGATGTGCGTCGCAGAGATGCTGTCATTGCTCTGGCAGTGTTTCTGGTGGAATCTCGCTTACAGGTGGGTTCTGGTCTGTAAAAATCAAGCTGTTGTGCCTCTTAACACAGTGGATGCATTTAATCAACATTAACCTTTAGTTTGTCTAAGCAGTTAATGCAGAATATAACAGTTTGTTTGGTTTGTTTGTTACACAGGATGTTGTGGGATGATATATTTAAGACTATTAGTAATATTACCTTTGCACTATTAGTCATCATTGCTATATCAACATGATTATTCCCATAATCCGATGATCTGTCAGATTATTTAAAGATAGTAGTGTCTCTTTTCGGTGTTAAAGCAATGTTTTATATGTTTTCTTTGACCTAGATTTAATTCTGTATCACAACTATCGACACCTAATATTTTTTATTTATCAGTTCCAGTTAGGCAAACAAAGTGCTGCTCTGTGCCAACAAGTACAATTGGTGGTGTGTAATGATTTGCTTTATTCTGGCAGCACAAAGACATGCTTGTTTCATACTTGCTGAGCCTATTGAGAGGGCTGCCACGGGTCCAATGGATCGAAGAGAGCTTGGGAAAGAAAGGAAAGGGTAAGAACAATCCTCTTATGATGAGGCATTTAGTTTTGCAGTGGTCTCTATTTACTTGCTCTAATAGTGCAGTAAGCGACATCTGTAGTCATTCTTATTTATTTTCAGTGTTATCTCCAGATGTTTTGAGATACAATAGGATCATAAAATTCCATGAGACAGGACTTCCCCCTTGAGAAAAATGATTTTGGCCATATGTACTGTGAACTACAGTGTATTCGTTGTTCTAGTCAGTCCTCTGTTGTAAAGTATTATGTGTTTAATTACCTTGTCATTTTTCTTGATGTGTGTTTTTGTCATTGTCTGCTAACACAAAAATTGGTGTTCAGTGGCAACTGGACTCGCTGTTTTGGTTCTTGAAACTACAAGTCCAGTAGCCACTGAACAGCAGTTTTTGGGATAACCATGACCTGGACGACTGAGAATCTTCAGTTATTTTCTGCTCTTTAGAATTTCTCCCGGTTGCAGAAAACTTCAGCTTCTGTTTAGTGACTCTTTTGGCAGACGTGGCTCAGAGGGATCCAGACTCCCGACAAGAGGTAAGGTTGGTGATGACGTATCATTCTGTGGCTACAGTGCATTGCAGTGAAGTGAAGTTATTTTTTCTACTGTCTCCCCTTCAGATCTTGAACACTATAATGGAGGTCATGCAAGCATTACAGGACATGTGCCAAACACCTGATAATCACGACAAAGGTATACACACACAGGCGCGCAAACACACACACAGAAATTTGTCCTTCAGAATGGAGGAAAAAAAACGTCTGCTCTCTCCTCTGCAGTGTACCTGTGTAGGTATATTGTTCCCAGCCTGCTCGGCATGACTCGAGCATTTGGCCGCTACAGCAACACAGATGAAGCACTGTTGTCCAAGTTGTTCCCCAAAGATTCACCCCAGGCCCGCCGCGTCACAGAGGAAACGGAGGGAGTGCGGCGCAGATCCTTCAATGACTTTCGTTCTATTCTTCCATCCTCGCTTCTCACAGTGTGTCAGAGTGACACCCTGCGCAGGCGCACTGGGACCAACCTGGATTCCTCTGCACAAGTGTGTGGATGTTGTGATAGAGTTGGTTGGATTCAAAAATGTTTTGTGTTTTCAGGACACATTTTTTAACTAATAGACTGTATTAATATTTAGTTATAAGTTTTGATAACTTTATTGTTTTTGGTTGGCGGTTAAAGAAATGTGCTGTAATGTGCTGTCTCATAGGTCTGTACGGACCCTGGAGGCCACTCACCCTGCTCTCCTACAACCCCTGGACCACATTACTTTGAAGGTAAAAACTCAAAACCAAAATTTTGTAAACTCATCTTCGCTTCTCAATGAGACAGCAGTTGTCTCATGCATGCTCTCTCCGTTGTCCTGCTGCTTATTCAGGATCATACTGTTGGATTAGTCAACTCGTGGTTAGTGGCCAAACTGACATCTGATTGAGATATTATAGATTCAACTTCAATTTATTTCAATAACAACTCACATTTCCGCTCCACAGAACATTAACTGTTTCTGAAAACCATAGTTTTTTTCATGCCAGAGTTTAAAATTTACTTGAGTCATTCTTTTGCTTGTGTCTGCACTTGTATATTGGAAGTCATCAGAAGAAATCTATTATACAGACGTATATTAATTTCCTCACTGACAGCAGACAAAGTATAGAGAAGCAGCAACAGCATTATCCTGAAGGAGCCAGTCACATGTTGTCTACCTGTTGTCACATATTTTATAATGTCCTCCTCCCTTTCATTTTTAGGAGCATATCTCCCAGACAGCAGCACAGTAGACCCTGACTACTATTTCTCCACAGTCAGCTCCAGTTTC
The DNA here is from genome assembly GCA_032362345.1 of Sandelia bainsii. Classification (NCBI taxonomy): domain Eukaryota; kingdom Metazoa; phylum Chordata; class Actinopteri; order Anabantiformes; family Anabantidae; genus Sandelia; species Sandelia bainsii. Next base: position 18,482,126 of record JAUMHL010000030.1, read on the forward strand.
TCAATGTCTCCTTTATTCATGGATGCAGGAGAGCACGAGGTGGAAGTGACTGTTGATCTGCTCCGACAGCTGCTTGCCATGGTAGTGTAATCTTCTACCTTACCAAGATACCTCTTCTATTGTCTCACATCCTGTATATTGCAGTTTTATCTGTGATCGTGCATATTGTTTACAGGTAAAGAAGTTTGTTTCTGACTCTTTTTTGAAAACTCTGGATGCCACTATGACGGAAGTTATAGAGGTAATTTAACCCTTGTTTGTACAAACAAATTGTAAAAGGTAAAATCAGAGTTTAATTTATGCTATTATCAGTTAATAATCTTTTCTGTAATTTTCTTTTCTGTCTGTTAAGTCTGGAATCAGCCTCTATTACAAAACCTTCAGTGACCCTCTCTATGTGTGTGTATTCAAAATGCTGCGGGACACACTGTACTACATGAAAGGTAAAGCACTATTAGTACCTTATTGCCATTGTTAGTGCATTAAATAAACTGTTTTGTTAAAGTTTTCTACTCTCTTACTCATACTCTTCCTCGTGTTCCTCAGCCTTGCAGCCAGCATATGTACGGGAAGTGCACGACTTTGTACTGGAACAGTTTAGCAGCAGTCAGTCAGAGCTGCAGCGGGTACTTCATGACACGGGGGGGTTGTCGGGGGAACAGAGCCCCCTCAAACTTCGTTGTCAAGCCAACGCTGCCTGTGTGGACCTCATGGTGTGGGCTGTTAAAGATGAGCAAGGTGATCGATTGTAGCCAACAGTGAGCAGCAGACCATGGTGTTCAGATGTCATAATCAGAGGGATACTGGATGTTTTTGTTTGTATTGGTTATGCAACTTTTTCTTGCTCTGTTTTTCTCAGGAGCTGAGAATTTGTGCACCAAACTCTCAGAGAAGCTGCAGTCGAAAACCTCTAGTAAAGTCATCATTGCTCATATGCCACTGCTCATCTGTTGCCTGCAGGTATAATACTATATGGTAGAAAGACACTTGTTGAAATTAATTACACAAAGTGCTAGTTCACGGGATGAAAACATGTTCCATCTCTGGATTTGCAAGCTGTATTTCAAATTAAAATTTTCTATTATTGCATTCATTTCTGGATATTAATTTAATTTGTTTCTGATTGTCTTTTCCTCCGTCTCAGGGCCTGGGCCGTCTGTGTGAGAGGTTTCCAGTAGTTGCTCACTCTGCCACAACCTCTCTCAGGGATTTCCTGGTGGTCCCCTCCCCTGTTCTTATAAAACTTTACAAGTATCACAGCCAGTACAGCACAGGTACAGCTATACTATTAGATTTAGCAGTAGTCTGGTACAGTACTCTTGTATTTATCAACATGCTTGATTTTTGTTCTAAAATATATTGTGGTTCTTAATACAGATATTGTTCTTCAGCTTATTTTGCAAATAACTGATATTTGCATGAGTTTAAATTGCTGTAAGTCTGCACAGAAGAAGTGTTAACAATTGAAAGAGAGCAGGAACCTACTCTTGATTTGAGTCAGCAGTAAATTGCAAAAGAGTACTGTGGCTGATACAGCGTCACAGGCAGCTCTCATCCATCATTGATCTGAACAAATTGTCCATTGATGACCAGCTGTAGATACAGACAATTGGAGATGTAATTCAGGTTACTGATTGTCCCGTGCTGTCCTCCATGCTGCACTGCTTTCTCATAGGTCACCTGCAAAGTTGTTAAATAATAAAAGATAACACACTCGTTAGATTTAGTACTTCACAGTGCCATTTTCTTTTTTGTATGGGACCAGTAATGTCTTAAATTGTAATGGAACTGAAAAAAAACATATTAAAATTAATACATTTATTTTCAGTGCTTGTTTTGCATTATCTTTGTGTTGATTGTTATGCCTTTGGGCTGTTATCACTTTTTTTAAGGTACAGGAGAAATTAGGATAAATGTGACCAATGAACATTCTCAGTCCACTTTCAGCGTCTTGTCAAACAGGAAAGACCAGCCATCCATGTACGAGCAACTCAGAGACATTTCCATTGACAACATCTGCAGGTCAGACACAAACACATCATAAAGCTGTGATTAGAAATGATTTGTATGTATTTTTTAAAAATCTGTGTGTGATTCTTCTCTTTCAGATGCCTGAAAGCTGGTCTGACTATGGACCATGTGATAGTTGAGGCCTTTCTGGCCAGCTTGTCCAACCGTCTTTACATTTCACAGGAAAATGACAAGTGAGCAACATTTTTAGTTTGGATAAAAAGCTACTTTGTGCTTTGTAGTCACCTGGAATATTTTCAAGTGATTGACGCTAACGAGCAGCCAGTGTAAAATCTAAAAATACAAATTGGTTTTCTGCCAGGGATGCCCATTTAATCCCAGATCACACCATTCGAGCACTGGGCCACATTGCAGTGGCTCTCAGAGACACTCCCAAAGTCATGGAGCACATCCTGCAAATCCTTCAACAAAAGTTCTGCCAGCCTCCATCACAGCTGGATGTACTTATCATCGACCAACTTGGCTGCATGGTCATTACAGGAAATGTAAGTACAAAATCACAGTGATGACACAGTTTTACTCCATTATTCGATGTATTGATGTTTGAAAGGGATATTAACAATAAATAAATTGCAAGGGAAAAGTATAAAAAAGTATCATCTTTATGTATAGTTGAGGAGGGAATGTAGTTTTATTTGATGGATATAGAGTGATTCTCCAAAAATCAGTGATGACAGAGTGATTTCATACTGTTACTGAAATAGAACATAAGTAACCCCTTTTCCTTTTTCCGTGGGGGCTGACATGCTGTAATTACTGGCTACTGTTTACTTGCTCATTATACTGTACATTAATAATGTGTTCCAGTTTTCCTGTTGACACACCATTGCAGTGTAATGGGGTGTATTTGACAGCTAGCACACCCAGTGTGCGAGAGGCTACAATTAACAAAGGACTAGAAATGGATCTGACCTTATGTAGCAGATACAGATCACTTACAAATGTGGTTTGCCCAAGCCGTATACAGATGGTGCACATTTACTTATCCTTAACAATAATTTAGAATAATTTTTAAATGTATACACAAGTAGAAGATTGTCTAACATTTTTTATTATTTTAGTATTTTTCTGAATGTTGTGTTTTATTTATTGTTGACTGCACAGTGTTACTGCCTGTTATGTCTTGTTACTCTATCTGTCCTGTAGCAATACATCTATCAGGAGGTGTGGAACCTGTTCCAGCAAATCAGTGTGAAGGCCAGTTCAGTGGTCTATTCAGCTACCAAAGACTACAGAGATCACGGCTACAGGTCAGCATTTGCTCTTGCCCTGTTCACAGAATTGCCTCTTGCAGCAGAGGGCTATGACTTTAGGGCAAATGTAGCTGGAGGGACCTTAATAATCTCGCTCAGTGGTCTGCAGTGGAAGACTAATATAGTAATGCAAATTCCCTGATCTGTTACATCTGTCAATTCTGGTGTATTTGATAAATTGAAGTTATGTTGGTGTTGGTGAATAACGTGCGTTCTCTCTTTTTTTTCCAAGGCACTGCTCTCTGGCAGTGATCAATGCTCTGGCCAACATCGCAGCCAACCTGCAGGGGGAGCAGCTGGTGGATGAACTGATGGTGAACCTTTTAGAACTGTTTGTTCAACTTGGCCTGGAAGGAAAGCGAGCCAGTGAGAGGTCCTCAGACAAGGGACCAGCGCTGAAAGTACATGCTTATAAGCACAAACAACTAAGCACAATAGGAAACAACTATGTTGATAAATTGTTGATCACTTTTTATCTCCCGTAGGCATCAAGTAGCGCTGGAAATCTTGGAGTCCTTATTCCAGTGATTGCTGTGGTGAGTGCTATATGTGACATCTGTCATGTGTTTTCCCATTTATTTCCTGCATGTGTGTTATCATACCCACATAGAGCATGCCCAAATAATATACATGAGGATTTGCGTCACAGATGAATCCAAGCTGTTAGTTAGCTTTTAACTCGGAACAAATATTTACTCTGTGAGTAGGAACATCTGTGTCACCAGTTCATTAAATAGTTTTTTTTTTTTCATTTTTACAGTCTAGGTTTCTTAAAAGTTAACTATTCAAATTATTTAATGGTAACAGTTTTTATTAATTAAAGCATTTCCCTAATAAAAATTTATATAGTTTAACTAGTTTTTTTAAACAAGTTTTATTTACAGATTATTATTTCTGTTATATCTGTGTTTTTTCTGCAATTATTACAGTACAACATGAAGGTAATGACATTTATGTAATTATTGTAAGTGTGTCATTTTTAACACACTTCTCCACTAAGCGTTTTGGAAAGAATAAAACATTAACAGACAGATAACAGGCCTTTATTGAGTCACTTAGAAAGACTTGAAGGCAGTTTGAGCAATATGAAGGAGAAGTTTAAATGTTCAGTTTACACAAATAAAGACTCATTATTTGATGTTACATTTACATATTGTACTAATAGGTACATTATTATTTATGTATTTTTTACTATTATAAAAAATACACACCTCAGGTATTAAAATCAGTAATGCTTCTGAGGTTTATTAAAACATGGTTGGAAGTTATAACCAACTATGAAGTTGTCGTGAATAGTTTAGGTGTATAGCAGGACTTTTCTTTTAAGTTTAGCTCTGTGAGGGATTGACAACCCGGCCCATGAACACCAGGCAGTCTGTGCGGTGCTCGTAGATCAGAAAGAGGAAAGGATGATCCACGGTGAAGCGGATCTGAGACGAGAGGGGCATAAAGCCCACTTGGGTCAGAGCAGCGGCTTCTGTCCCCTCTTCATTCACAGTGATGGTTCCTTGGTGTTTCATCTGCAGAGGGAGATGAGAAGGCATCCATTAGTAGAGAGTATTGAATGAGTTTGTAAGGTGTACAAGGGATTTATTGACCCAAATACTTTTCTTTTGACTTTTTTCCTTTAGGATCAGGATTTATTGGAGCCATGAAATCATGGTTGAATTAATCTTACTCACCCAGTTCATAGCAACCCTTTCAGAGGTCATTCCACTGAAATCTCCACTCTCTCGAAACAAGTCAGTGAGGCCCATCTCCTTCAAATTTTCAATCAAGTCATAGTTCTGCTCCAGTTTAAACCGAGGTAACACAACCTCACGAGTCCTAAAGAAACGCACAGTTTAGTTTTTAAATCTTTATTATGTAAAGTTTCTGCATTGTTTCCCAAAGCTGTTAACTATAGAAGCCACCACTGGAAAAAGTATATTGCATGTCATCATTTAATTTCTCAGCTATTGATTTACATGCTGGGAGAATGCTGCTGACCTGTTTGTCATGTTTTTGAGCCACTTGTTGACAACGGTGGGGGAGATCTCCTGCTCCAAAGTCCTCATGCCAGTGATCTTCCTAGGCAAAGCTATGAGCATGCTGATGTTTCCTGCGTATGGGAGCTGAAAAGATACCTAATTACTTCACAGGCCACTTGACTTGTTTATGGATCAATGTGCATAATTGTTGCAATACTTGCCATTCAGCAGGTACAAAGTCAGAATTTCTGTTGGGTATGAGCTCACCAACCTGTAGGATGTCACACTCCAGTTCGTGGTCGGCAGCAGCCAGATAGTTCCCCTTGTTGGTCATCATTGGCACGCGCACATTTGCTTTTTCGTTAACTCTGAAGTTGCGATAGTGAGTCATTTCTTTGGGGAATTTCTGTTCCCATGTACCTGTTTATACAAATAAATAAGTTCAAAGAGTCACTTGTTTACTTTGGCAGTCAAATAGCCAAGCAAAGCGGACTGGTCTGATGTCATTTTACGTTTGTCATAGTTCTCCAATACTGAATTTGTATGCATCATTTGAATGTAGGAGGAGAACTGTGTGCTTTTAATTTTACTGACCTTTGAAGTACAGATAGTTGAGTAGCATCAGCACCATATTTGGGTCCACACTCTTGAGTGGTTCCTTGATCAGCCCTTTGGTGAGCTTTTGAATGCGACGGTTAGCTTTATCAAGAAAGGCGGGGTCCCTGAAGTTCACTGACTGTGGTTCTGCAAAGTAATAAGCCTTTGTCTCTGCACGGAAAGCATCTTTCACTGAGATATCCTTCTTTATGTAGACATCGTTTACAGAGCGTAGCGTGTAACCAAAGTTCCTCCTGAAGAGCCTGTGCGTCAGCTTCCTGAAGAGCTTATGAACTGTTGTGTTGTCATAGTTATGGCTAGTATTGACAAAATCAGCAAATCCCAGAACTTGGTAGATTTGATCATGGGTTCCAAGTCCTGCCCCTAAAGACATCATCCCCATAGCAATGGAGATCCCAGCAGGTGCCAGCAGGATGTTGTCACTCTGGTTTACGTGGTTACGAAGACTTCGATAGAGATTGAAACCGAAGCGCGCATTGATGATGTTGAGTCGTTGAAGGCGAGACCGACCCTGGAACAGCTGTAAAAGTCTGGCACGACGAATCTTTGGGTCGGAGGGCTCAGCAAAGATGTCAATGTCCGGGGCTGGTGTGGCAATCTCATCGATTGCATCCCCTTCTCTGAAAAACATCATAATTTCATCATCTATTTAAAATCACTCTAAATTTGTTCTGGTATTTAGGGTTACTATTAATATTTTACATCAATACATTTGAAGTTTGTTTCTAAGCATTACATTTTTGATATGGTCTGCCAAAAGTTAAAAAGATAAAACCTACATGTAGTCATCACTGCCTGCAGCTAGGATCTTATCAAAATCAATATAATCTTCATCCTCAAAACCATCAAACACCAGGTCGTTAGTGACAGTGTTTTCTTTGTGGAACTCCAAGGGAATGGCCTGTATATCCACTGCCCCATCTGGTTCAAAGCCTCTTGGGTCTGGTTTAGGATCAGCAAAATGAGAGCTGATGTCTTTGATCCCAGCCAGGGAGGGACTGACCAGCAGACAGGCCACAGAGATGACAGTGATTACCCACATCCTGCAGGCTGAGGCAAAGAGAATGGACATATAGTATGGCTTTATTAATCATCTGATCAACATTTAGTAGATTTGTTTGAAGTACTGGCTAAAATGCAAAAGATTTTAAATAAAGTTAATAACAGTGATAGTCAAATGTCTTACCACAACTTGATGCTGGTGGGAAGTGCTGCGTTGCTTCTGTTTGCTTCTGTGAGCAAAGAATTGAATACAAAACTGAACTTTGATGTGAGCTCCTCCTGAACAAATAGACTAGATCAAACAAACCAAAAAGTGCTGTGACTGACTAAAATATTTAACTCTTGACAATTCAGCTTATCTGTTAAGAATATTTAATATTAATCAGCCTTTTACAGTTGTTCTTTTAGATTACATTAACAGTATGTCTTTATGTTATCAGTGTGCAGACTGGGTGTGGGAATGAAATTACCTGTCCTCTAAAATGTGATCATTTGTCATTTGTTGAATATTAATCGCCCACTTTTTTTTTTACCCTTGTCCATTTTTTATACTTGCAGTTGACCAGACGACTCCCACCAATCAAAGAGGCCAAGCCACGTCTCCAGAAACTGTTCAGGGACTTCTGGTTGTACTCTGTTGTGATGGGTTTTGCAGTGGAAGGATCAGGTGAGCAAGGACACTGATTTCAGTATGCTACGTGTTTATCTCTACATCATATAACATAAATGCCTGATTTTGTTTCCCAAACCACAAGATCTTTTCCATGTTTAAGGTTGATGTTTTGAAATGCTGTGACTGTTATAGGGTAGATAGGGTACTGTGGTGAATGCACCTTCAAGTAACTATTGAGATTTATTTCACAACACATACAAATAAGGATATTGTATCAGTATGAAAAAGGGATAGAAATACATTTTTGGCATTTTCTATCAGCAGTATCAACTCAAATATAATCAGACACAAACGAGTTCAAATAAACTATTAAAATTAGAGACTTACCAACGTCAGTCATTACTGAGTCCAGTGGCTCCTACATTTCCTGATGTATGTTTTGTCCTGTTAGGGCTTTGGCCAGAGGAGTGGTATGAAGGAGTGTGTGAGATTGCCACCAAGTCTCCTCTTCTCACCTTCCCCAGTGGAGAACCTCTTCGCTCTGAACTGCAATACAACTCCGCTCTGAAAAATGACACAGTAACACCGGTACAGTCTAGACATTTTTCATGCATTATGATATACTTCTTAAAATGAAAACACAATGACCGATCTTTCTATTACACACTTCTGTCCTCCAGGCTGAGTTGAGTGAGCTGCGAGCAACCATCAGCAATCTCCTCGACCCACCTCCTGAAGGATCTGCCCTCATTAACAAGCTAGACTTTGCCATGTCCACATACCTGCTCTCAGTCTACAGATTAGAGTACATGAGGTCCGCTCCATTTCACACTGAGATTTCTAATCTTTTGTCACTACTGGAATTATTTCTTAATGTGGTGAGATCACACTGTATGACTGTGCAGTCTTTCTCTTTTCTCCTGCACTCTCTCAGGATGCTGCGATCCAATGATCCAGACAGGTTCCAGGTCATGTTTCGATACTTAGAAGACAAAGCCATCCAGAAAGACAAATCTGGTGAGAGTTTTTTTGCCTGTTCACATCTGGCTTTGATTTTCTTGTGGTGTAATGGTGATGTACTTCATTTTCATAAATGTCCTTTTTTTCATCTTTGCAGGCATGATGCAGTGCATTATTTGTGTTGGTGACAAGGTGTTTGACGTCTTCCTCCAGATGATGGCTGAGAAGGTAGTTCTACCTGGATTATTAAGTAATAGTAATAGCAAGCAATATTTAAAGGTCTGGTCATTTAAAGTTCATATTTGATTGATAATAGACTTAATTCTGCATTACCACTGAACACAAATCAAAAAATATTTTTCATGTTTTAGCCAAAGACCAAAGAGCATGAGGAGGAATTGGAGCGACATGCACAGTTCTTGTTGATCAACTTTAACCACACCCACAAGAGGATCCGCAGAGTGGCGGACAAATACCTCTCTGGTTTGGCTGAGACGTGAGTAGTAATCATTCAATTTCATCGACATTGTCAGCCTCCATTTTTCATTACTTTCTAAATGTATTTGTTATGTTCGTCTGCCCTAACCAGATTCCCTCATCTGCTTTGGAGTGGTCGTGTGTTGAAGACTATGTTGGATATTCTGCAGACACTCTCGCTGTCACTGAGTGCTGTAAGTTTCAGGGCTGGTACAACACCAGGTTTCTGGTTGGAATCTCCATAATGAACAAGAACCTCTAGAAGTTGCAAATGAAGCTATATAGAATAATGTCTTCAGTCAAAATCAAGAGTTAAAACCTGTGTTTTGTGGCGGGACAAAATCTGTGTTCATTTGCTTTAAGTGTTTTAGAGGAAATATTTTAAAGTGCATCCATAAGATTGCAACATATTTCTTCTCTATTCATTCAGGACATTCACAAAGATCAACCATACTATGACATCCCAGACACTCCCTACAGGATCACTGTTCCTGACACATATGAAGCTCGAGAGGTGAGTGTAGATTGTTATTAGACTCTTGACCACAAGAGGACAGCACAGTATTAGTTTTAAACACGGTAGTGATTTTCATCTTGCTTTGTCTGAATCCTTTTGAATAGTGGAATCCATTTGTCAGCAAAATAACTTTGTAACATTGAAAACGATTAAAGATAAATCAAAATGTGTAGCCGACAGTTATATTTGGTGTTTTTATATTATTAAAAAAAATAATTATTTTAGCATTCTGTGCAAGGATATATTTCATTGAAATTTCCATCAGAATAAAATATAACTTTAATTTTTTTAGAGTATTGTAAAGGACTTTGCCGCCCGCTGTGGTGAGATCCTGAAAGAGGCAATGAAATGGGCTCCTTCTGTCACAAAGTCCCATCTACAGGTCAGTTTCTTTACCTTTATGCTTAAGAGAGAGAGCCAACACAGTTTTAATTAAAGTGGTGCATTAGATTATAGCTACTGATTCCTTCTAATAAAAAAATAACACAAGTAGATTATTTACTTTTGTATATTTACTTATTTACAAAAGCCTTTGAGCATCTTTCTTTCTGAAGGTTGGAATATTCAAGTTTTACTTCTAGTTTCTAGTTTTAGCAACACAGCATTGGCTACAATATTCTAAAATGGTAAAAGGTTTAATGTGTTAAAATAAAACCCATCCATCCATCCACTTTCTTAACCGCTTGTCCTCGTAAGGGTCACGGGGGGTGCTGGAGCCTATCCCAGCTGTCATCGGGCGATTAAAATAAAACCATTGTATATTTTGTCTATATAGAGCAAATCTGTTTTCTCGGTTTTTCATTTTCCCCATTTCTTTCTATCTGACTGTTTGTATCTGAATGTCGTGTACGATGCAGGAATACCTGAACAAGCATCAGAACTGGGTGTCAGGACTGTCCCAGCACACTGGCCTTGCCATGGCCACAGAGAGCATACTGCACTTCGCAGGCTACAACAGACAGAGCACTACACTAGGCGTGAGTCACAAACACACGCGTGGGCATCCGTTCATGCATGCACACACACCCTTTCGAATCACCGCAGTTTTAGATTAATGCCAGATCAAACGTGGTCTGAATGTGGAGTGTGTGGAAAATTCAGACTATATTTAATCTAATCCGGTTGTCTCATACACAATATTAATTATTTGTATGTACATCAGTGAAACAAAGGCATAATTTGTGTATGCGTAATATCCTTCCTACAAAAGAGTTGTTTGATTTTTTAGAAAAAGGGCAGTCACAGTTTTTTGGGGATTAAGCATGTCTCAGTCATGCTCATGCTTGGGACATGAAGTAGCATGCAGCACTCCTGTAACATACTGTACTGGGAACATACTTCAAATTTTAAAACTACAATTGTATACTGAGCATTGGCTGCACAGACTTCTTGTTTATTAGAAGCTTAGTAACATTTGTCCAGTATTAGTCGCTTTTTAACAGAACAAATGTGTCATGTAGTTGTTTTGTCCATTGTGCACAAATGTGTTTTATGTTACTGTGTGTAGCCTTGTTAACATTGAGACTAGTTGTTTACGGTACTGTATGTCCATGTGTGCATGCTCACTAGTCCATGTGTCATTATTTTGCTTGCTATGCATTTCGTATGTGCTCTTGGGCCTGCATTCTGCTATATCTGTCTTTTTATTTGCTTCATTTGTTGTATTTTGTCTTTATTAAACTGCACCGAACTACCTACGTGGTTGCTTGGCTGATTTACGGATTTGCTGATTACCTGGTTACTTACCTACAATGGACGGGTGGGTTGGTTGTCCATTTGGCTAACTGGTTATGCTGGTGCTGTCCTCCACCATGTGGCCAACCATAGGCTGCTTTCTCTCAGGTTGGTCCGATCACTAAATACAGAGATAAGGGATAAGGCATATTGCCTTTATTATACCCAGACGTGTTACAGTATAGCCACCTGTCTTACTTTCCCAGCTTGTGATTATGTCACGCTAACTGGCCCGTAAAACTGTTTTTCGTTAGACCACTCAGCTGACAGAGAGACCAGCTTGTGTGAAGAAGGACTACTCCAACTTCATGGCATCACTCAACTTGCGCAACCGTTACACAGGAGAGGTGACGCCTTAATGTTCTAAATATTAATATGATATGACTTTCATAGACCTTCTGCATTCAGCATGATTCATGACTGTCTGTTTATGTGGTGTCTAGGTGGCTGGTATGATCCAGTTCTCAGAGGCAACTCACAGCCAGTCAGACCTCAGCAAGCTGATGATCCATCAGATGACCAGTGCTCTGGACAGAAAAGATCCAGAGGCCTTCACCCAGTCCATTTTCAAAATGGCAGCCCTGCTTATAACTACCAAAAGTAAACAGCGCTTCCTCATTTCATTTTGTCTATCGGCTTCTTTTTTTGCAATAGTGAGTTCAAGTGCCTTTCTATATTTTTTCTTTCAGACTGCGATCCTCAGCTCCTGCACCATCTGTGTTGGTCTCCTCTGAAGATGTTTACAGAACATGGCATGGAAACTGCTATCGCCTGCTGGGAATGGCTCCTGGCTGCACACAATGGGGTGGAAGTGCCAGTATGTGTCTTTATCACTTTTCATAAAGTCATATTTGTCAAATGAAAAATGTGTCTTGGTTTAAGATATGTTGTAGAATAATTAATTCTTCTCTTTTTACTTGAATAGTTTATGCGTGAGATGGCAGGAGCTTGGCAGATGACAGTAGAGCTGAAGATGGGTCTGTTTTCGGAAGCTAAGGTAGAGGCCGGTCCTCTTGCTGTCTCAGAGGAGAGTCAACCTGCACCCTGTGCACCTGATGTCATCCCTCACTTCCTCTGGATAGAGGTCAGTCATACTGAGTCATAAACCGCTGTGTCATATTTGAGCTCTTCTTCTAGCTGTTGCCTGCTTGTTTTACTGCTGTATAAAACAGCAGCATTCAGAAATGATGTAACTTGTTCACAGTAATGGACAGGTGGGTTTGTTACATCCACATGTACAGGATATAGAATAATTTAAAAATCTATCAGATGTCAAACATAACTTTAGTACAAAGTTGAAGTTAAGCTAATTATTTTCTGTTTTCCCTCCAGTTTTTGGTGCAGCGATTTGAGATAGCGAAGTACAGCAGTGCCGACCAGGTGGAGATTTTCACCACCATTTTGCAGAGATCTCTGTGTCTGAGTGTTGGCGGATCCAAAAGCAGCCTGAACCGACATGTTGCTGGCATTGGACCAAGATTCAGGTTTCACATCAAATTATTACAACAGCAGTGGATAAGTTATAACCACATAGAGAAATTCTGAATCATAAACTTGACTATTGTGTCACCACCACAGACTGTTGACTCTGGGTCTGACTCTTCTGCATGCTGATGTTGTGACAAATGCCACCATCAGAAACGTGCTTCGAGAGAAGATCTATTCCACAGCTTTTGACTACTTCAGGTAGAAAAGAAATCAAATCTGTTTTGTTGGTACAAAAAAAAGAAAACTGTATTTCAGTGTGAACAAACTTTTTTTTGCTATTTCTGTCTTTGTGTAGTGTCACTCCCAAATTTCCGACTCAGACAGATAAGAGGCTCAGAGAAGACATCAGTATAATGATAAAGTTCTATGCCAGCCTACAGTCTGACAAGAAGTATCTGACTGCCAATCAGCTGGTTCCCCAAGGTACAGCAGTGAGAAAACAACTTAATCTTTCAATAATAATAACTGATTTTGGATTTGATTGTTCCTTTCCTCAGAATTACATTTATTTCAAGTGTCTGATAGATTTGCAGCATTTGCTGTTTTCTTACCTCTGTAGTGTAGGACTGACACTCATGTTTGTAATCTACAATGTATATAAATGTATAGACTGATAGATATTTCTTACTATAAACTGAAAGCGTGATTAACTATATTATTATAATTTCCAAAGTGAAGTTGGCATGTGTGTTTACATTCTAAATTCTTGATTTGTTTGATAAATTAATTATATTTTTCTTTGTGTAGATCCACAAGACATGTCGGTGAACAGCCTATCTGTAGTAGCAGTCACAGAAAGCCGGAGCAGCCTAGATGCTGCGGTGGGTCAGAGGCAGCAGGTGGCTCAGGGTTGGATCAACACCTACCCACTGTCATCTGGGATGTCGACCCTATCAAAGAAATCAGGTGAAGTACTCACAGGATGTTAAAATTGAATGTTCTATGCTAAAACACACTGTTTATAAAGTGTGGACCTTCCTATTGCTAGATTTGATAGATATTTTATTTAAAATGTTAGCTCTGTATGATTGCTGACGCTCATGTACTGTTCCAGGACTGTCTAAAAAAAGCAACAGAGGCTCCCAACTGCACAAGTACTACATGAAACGTAGGACTCTGCTACTGGCTTTATTGGTATTTACCTTTTCTTAACAACTACTGTACTTACAGTCAAAATCGTGTGGTCATATTGAAAAAATACAGACATCAACTATACCTGGCACCTCATGGGTCACATTGTCTGTATGTCTCTCTTTAGGCCAGTGAGATTGAGCGGCTGACAATATGGTACAACCCGTTATCTACTCAGGAGCTTGCTATCTCTACTGAACTGTCTGTCGAGACCAGCATTGCTAACTGGAGGTCCAAATACATCAGTCTGACAGAAAAACAGTGGAAGGACAATGTGAACCTGGCCTGGAGTATAGCACCTTACCTTGCCCTGCAGCTGCCAGCCAGGTACACAGAGAAGCAATACACATTTCTTTATTAATATAAAACCACATTATAATAGAATTTGTCTGGAAAATTAGACAAACTTCACTAACAGAATCACAAACAATCCAGTAAGTGAAGGTTTTGAGCCGCAACATTTCAGATTCAGAATCAGATTCAGAATACTTTATTTATCCCACAATGGGCAATTCAGTTTGACAGTCCCAACCACAAAATACAATAATAAAAACCACAATAACGACGGCATTCATACCTACAAAACAACATTCTGAACTAAGTGAGACAAAATGCAGACAGGAATACCCCTGTACTCATACTTAATGTACTGGTAGGACTGGTAGGACTGCTGGGTCGCCTTCTTCAAGCTCAAAAATTTTTTTTCAGAGTTGCTTCTGGTCACCTGAGTTATATTACTCTTTCACTTAATATGCATTATGTATTCACAATTTTTTTAACAAATGGCTGTTACACAGATTATGGCTTAGCTATAGCACTGTAATATACAGTAGGTCGCCTTGTTAGTGAAAACCAACTTCACCCATACACATCATACTTAAAACACACATACATGCAAGTTTATGACATGATAATTTGGGTTTATCTGAGCAGATACAGTAATTCTTTGGGCATATGTCTATTTAGTTTTTTTTATTTGTTTTTCAGATTTAAAAATACAGAGGCTATTGTCTCTGAGGTTACTCGTCTGGTGCGAATGGATCCAGCTGCTGTGTGTGATGTTCCTGAAGCAGTTAAGGTGTGGTACTCCTCCTGAAACTACAAACAGGCCTGGCAGTTATGTTTGTTATCCTTTTGGCTTAATTCATTGTACTGTTATTCTGAAACATTTGCAGGTAATGATACAATTGGTGGACAAGGACAGACTTTTAATGTAATTTCCTCCTTAGTTTTTGAGGTTCCTCCTGCTGTTTTTCTATTAAGTTGCAAAAAAGTTAAACAAAGGTTTTGTTGTACTTTGTTCTAGTGATTTGTGACCATCAACTGTCACATGAGAAATCATGGTGTAATCTTTTTCTCTTCAGCTTCCTCTAGTCCTTTTCATTTAGTTCTGCCTGACTGAATTCTAATGAGACTTGTACCTGTCTAGAGAAGCAGGGCAGGCAGAGCATGGCTTTCCCCAAAGGCCGATGATGCTTCTTGACATCTCATTGCTGTTTATTCCAGTCACTCTAGTAACTAATAAACACAGTTCCTCTAGAGGCTAATTAACACACCAACAGGCCTGGGGGTCATAACCTTAAATCAGATTGCAGAAAATATGGGTTCTGTGATAAATACTGCATAGAGTAGAACTTAGCCAACTAATAATTAAAATATTGTCGAAGATTTTCAGATTTCTCAAAACTTCTTCCTCTCTTTTTTTTGTTTTTCTTCAGTTCCTGGTGACATGGCACACTATTGACGCTGACTCTCCAGAGCTGAGTCATATCCTGTGCTGGGCGCCAGCAGATCCCCCAACTGGCCTATCCTACTTCTCCTCCATGTACCCTCCTCATCCACTCACAGCTCAGTACGGGGTCAAAGTGCTCCGCTCCTTCCCTCCTGTATGCTCACATTTACCATATACATACACACAAGTGACTGTTTTCACTTTTGTTGGGTTTGTTTTTGTTCCTGTGCAATAAATTAACATAACTTTCTCAGCAGAACAGTTTTTGATAGAAATTTGACAAACGTTAATCTTAGCACTGTGTTCAGGGGTCTGTAGTTAACATTAACGTGCCATAACATTGTGTATATAATGTATGTTTCACTTGTATACAACGACACAGTTATGGCATTTTGTTTTTTTATATTTTTCTACACTGTTTCTAGGATGCCATTTTGTTCTACATTCCTCAAATTGTCCAGGCACTTCGTTATGACAAGGTAAATGTCCGATTTTCGAAGTCAGCAAAACCATTATAGCCCTCGTAAAATTAAATTATCACAGTGTTGCTTGTCTTTTTTTCTCCATCACACCTTTGTGTAGATGGGATATGTGAGAGAGTACATCCTGTGGGCCGCTCAGAAGTCTCAGCTGCTGGCCCACCAGTTCATCTGGAACATGAAGACCAACATATTCCTGGATGAGGAGGGAAACCAAAAAGACCGTAAGACGTCTCTGTTTGAATATGTATCTCTCACTCACTAAGAACATGACATGAGCATGTAAGTCTCATCTTGTCTCTGTCTGCAGCCGACATAGGTGAGCTGTTGGAACAGATGGTGGAGGAGATCACTGGCTCTCTGTCTGGCCCGGCCAAAGACTTCTACCAGAGAGAGTTTGACTTCTTCAATAAGATCACCAATGTCTCAGCCATTATCAAGTATGAACAAACTTGTGACTTATTAAGGAACAATACCACTATCACACATTCAGGTGCATTAGAACATGGTGAAAAGTGATTTTTTTTTTGTAATTTAATTCAAAGAGTGAAACTCATGTTACATAGACTCATCACATGTTTCACTCCCTTTTTTGTTTGAATTTCGGTGATTATAGCTTACAGCTGCTTACAGCAGTGTTTTCCCTTGTACTTGAAACCTCTCTTTCTTGAATATTCTCCTTACAGATCCTCACAGTTTTTATATTATATAGTGACATGTACATTGACAAAAAGACAAAAAATATTTTTCATGCTGAAACACTTGAACTTCACTTAAGGCCTCAAAGTAGCAGCACAGTTTACCTTTTGTGTTATTTGGTTATCTTACTTGCTGAGTAACACTACTCTCTAGATGATCTTTAAGCTGTTTATGAAGTGATAACGACTTTTCTCCTGAGCTTAGATGTTTTGTTCTTTTCCAGGCCTTGCATGATCTTGATCTGCTCCCAAAATCCCCTTGTTGTTCATTTATTTGGCCGCTGCTTGCTCTACTGTCTTTCTGATTATGCACCAGTCTGGAAGACCTTGTATATTGTGTTTCCCCTGCCCAGCTGATGAGTAGTTTGCTGACAAGTCCCATTACCGCTGGCTCTTACTAGTGTTTTGTCAGCCCACTAGAGGCTGACAAAATTCCCCTCTGCTCTCATTACAGCACTAATTGTAATAAGCCAGGGGAGAAACCAGTACTGTCCCCTGGCTTCCACTCTCTACCCCAGTGAGTCCCCTCTGTGAATAACAGCAGAGCATGTCTGTCACTTCTGGTCTGTAGTCATTCAGTGAGATGCCCATGCTTGCTATACTAAGTAAAGTTTGTTACAGAGGTGTGGAAACTCGGTTCAAGTTGTTTTTGTTTGTCCTCATTAGACCTTTTCCCAAAGGTGAGGAGAGGAAAAGGGCCTGCCTGGAAGCCATGTCACAGATTAAAGTCCAACCTGGCTGTTATCTTCCCAGCAACCCTGAGGCCATAGTTTTGGATATCGACTACAAGTCTGGGACCCCCATGCAAAGGTGGGCCTCAAAACCAACTTTTGTCACTCTGTTAACAATTAAAAGAATTCACAATGACATGCGAAAGCTTCACCGGACTTTGTCAAAAAACCCTTTCTATCCTTTCTGTCCCTATTTAGTGCTGCTAAAGCTCCTTATCTGGCCAAGTTCAAGGTTAGGAGATGTGGAGTCAGTGAGCTGGAAAAAGAAGGTACTCTCCCCGTAAAAGAAAAAAGCAAATGTACAGTAGATTTTTTACTTCTTAAATGTGTGCAGACATGTGACGTGTTGTGAAACCTCCTCAGGTTTGCAGTGTCGCTCGGATTCTGTCGATGATGTGAAGAATGAAGAGGAGGCCAAGAGAATCTGCTGGCAGGCGGCCATCTTTAAAGTGGGAGACGACTGCCGACAGGTCTCCGATTCACACACCTGACCCTTTATTACTTATCACACTGCTATGTTGAATTAATTTCATGATATCTTAGTGTAGCTTAGCTGAATTATTTCAGCTAGAATTCCTTTTTACCATTTCGTCCCCTGTGTTCTCAGGACATGCTGGCTCTTCAGATCATCAGCCTGTTTAAGAACATCTTCCAGCTGGTGGGCCTGGATCTTTATGTGTTTCCTTACAGGGTGGTGGCCACAGCCCCCGGAGTAAGTTTCACACACATGAAATATTCAAAATAAAAATAAAAATTAAAAAAAAATTTTGAATTAAATATTCAAAATAAATTTTTCTTTTAATTTTTTCTCATTGTTCCTCTTTCTGACGCTCCACTACAGTGCGGTGTCATTGAGTGCATCCCGGACTGCAAGTCTCGTGACCAGCTGGGCCGTCAGACAGACTTCGGGATGTACGATTATTTCAGGAACCAATATGGAGATGAATCCACACTGGCTTTCCAGAAGGTAAATCTCACAACCATGCACAGTCATTTCCATTGATCTGTGGTTTACCCCAGTAAAGTTGCCATATTTCTCAGTATTCACATATTGTATTAACTAATCTGATACTCCTTCCAATACTTCTCTTTTCAGGCACGGTACAACTTCATTCGCAGCATGGCCGCTTACAGCTTGCTGCTCTTCTTGCTGCAGATAAAAGACAGACACAATGGCAACATCATGCTGGACAGCCAGGGCCACCTCATCCACATCGGTGTGTACAGTTTTGTGTGCGTTTATTAAAGTATATATGTGTGGCCGTGACGTGAATTTAGGGCTGTCACTAATAGCAACCAATGACTGTGCAGAAGGGAACAAAAAAAGACAAACGTTTGTTGTCCAAACTTTGATTAGAATTATGACCTTTTGTAAACCAAGTCTTTATTTCGTATCATTATGACTTCAGTCTTTGTCAAACCTTTTTGAATAACTGGAGAAAATGAATAGAAACAGCAGTGCTTCTGGTACCCCCCTTTTGCGGTTCCAGCAACAACCCTTAGACCATCCTTAGTGAACATGTTTGTGTTTCCAGACTTTGGCTTCATGTTTGAAAGCTCTCCTGGGGGGAACCTCGGCTGGGAGCCAGACATCAAGCTAACTGACGAGATGGTGATGATCATGGGTGGAAAGATGGAGGCAACGCCCTTCAAGTGGTTCATGGAGATGTGTGTGAGGGGATACTTGGCCGTCAGGTGAGTATGTAGACGAGCAAAAGAAATTGTTCACTGAACATCAGAGATGATTAACATGTTAACATTAAGACAAGTTGCTTTGGTTAATCAGGCCCTATATGGATGGAGTGGTCTCCTTAGTTACCCTCATGCTGGATACTGGCCTCCCATGCTTCAGAGGACAGACCATCAAATTGCTCAAGTGAGTCAGATGTATGAATTTGTCTGCGTCATTGTGCTAATGTGACTGAGCAGTTTAAATGTAATTTGCTGTTGTTGCTCAAAGTGTCTTTTACTACATCTAGGCAGCGGTTCAACCCTGGTTTGAGCGAGAAAGATGCAGCTGCCTTCATCATCAAAGTCATCCAGAACTGCTTCCTCAGCAACAGGTCTGCACCGTTTACATATTGTTCTTTATTCGTTTCCAGAAACCATTATTTACATTTGTGTTATTGCACCTTTTTGTCTTACAGGAGTAGAACCTACGACATGATCCAGTACTACCAAAACCAGATCCCGTATTAAACGTTTGTGCCTAAGTATGTGCATATATTGGCTGGTACGCTGTGTGTGTCTTTGTGTGTGTGTGTGCGAGTGTGAGTTTGCATGTTTGCCTTTGTTAATGTTCACCATTGAAGATTGTGGTTCACTATTCTTGCTGATTGTTGGATGTTGTTGTTTGTGTTTGCTTTAGCTTTTTTCCCCTCAAACCACGTTTTCATTATGTTAGTACATTCTCGTATTTATTATGTTATGTTGATTTTAATGTTGTCAGTAATTACATTGCACTAGCATCTTGATTTTTATGCACTTAAAGAAAAATCTCTTGGTAATCTGCACGTTCAGTAAATATTTTATCAGAGTTTGTGCCAATTTTAAATAGTTTACTATGATCGTGAATGTGGACTCTTGAAACTGTTCATTTTAGACAGGGTTTGAAATGTAATCGGATACTTGAAGTAGCTTAAGTAGACTGGTTTAAGTTCTGACCAATGTGGCCTATTCTGTTATTGTGTACTTGACTGTACTACTGTGCTTCTCTTTTTAATGGACCAGTCAGAGTTTGCTTTGCTTTGTGGCATGGTACTTGTCCTGCGTTTACCAGTGACACCTGACTGTATAGACTCTCTGTATTTTTTGGTTTCCTTGTTTTCAGTTACTACTAAAATGGATGTGAAAATGATGCACACTGGGACTGAGTTTTGTATATTGAGCATTGCCAAAGGGGGAGGAAAGATAATGCATGTAAATTTGTGTTGTTTGTGAAAGACTGTAAGGCACAGCAGAATTTGGGGCAGTTGCATGAAGTTAAGTGTTAACTACCATGTAGCTTGTGTCCAATGTAGCTTTTGGTGAAAGTTATTTTAGTAATCCAAAGTGCTGTGCCACATGTCTATATGGTTAGTTTAATGCTTTATGTAATGTTACTGATTGTAAAGACTTTGCCTCTCTTTGTATATTTATACCCATGACCCATTTTCTGTCTCCTTTTCTATTGTCATGCCTTTTGAATGAGAATGCATAAGATATGGAATCAAATAAAGATCTATTAATTTTAAGATGCTGTGTTATCCTTGATGTCAGTGGTTCAAAACTATGCTTTAGTGGTACTTAATGCAACTCACAGCATATTTTATTAAGGGCGACTGTTGTTTGTGGAATAGTAGAACTGTGGTGCAAACACCTGTAGCTGGCTATTAATATAATTTTTGCTACTGGAAAAGGTTAAAAAAGATTTTACAGTAATTTATATACTGAACTACTAGCTTAGTCTAGAGTTTAGAATGAAGCTTACTGTGAAATGTATTAAAAAACATGTTAATTAAGGGTGGAGCAGGCATATCTATCTATAAGTCATTGAGGCATTATGCATTTGTAGTAAGGGCCAAAAAGAAACTCATTAGCTCTTTTTTCTATATGCTTTTGGACTAGAACATAAAACACAGTAAACATATTAAAAGCATCATGGCACAGTGTGTGGAGTTATATTTATTGGGGTGGGATTGTTGTTGGCATTTTACAACAAGAAGAGAATGAACAAAAAGTTAAACTATGGCAAGGGAAAAGAGAGGGAAATTAGAAAACATATATATAATTTATAGATTCCTAAAAATGTCCTTTGTTGAAAGACTAGTAAAAGTACAGAATAACATTTGAAGTGGAGTCACTGAAAATATCATGTCAATGTTTTCAGTGTCTCTCTGATCTGAGACGACAACAACAATGATGCCCCACCAGTTATGTATCATATGTAGAGACTGTGTTGTATGAAGTTGTGTTTTATTTCAGCATCTAAATGTAGTATTTCTATATATCCACCAGAGGGCAGCAGATAATGACACATTTAAAAAGTTACCATTAGTGTGAACCCAAATCAGCTACCATTGAGGATAACTCCCACTGTGGACAAGTTCCGAAATACTAAAGTAATTCCAGTAAACATGCCTCAAAAATGCACCAGGCACTAGTCCGTAGTTTTCTCTGGTCCCCTTCCTAATCTGATCAGTGATGACATGTTTAGCCGCATGTCGTCATTTAACTGCTGGTTGTCCAGGTGGTGTCCCGATAACAACGTGGGCTACATAGATAATTGGAAAACGTTTTGGAGAAAACCTGGG
>JAUMHL010000030.1:18503951-18516525 GCA_032362345.1 Sandelia bainsii
ACACTGTAAAGTGCCTTGAAATGACTTATGTTGTGATTTGGCGCTATATAAATAAAGTTGAATTGAATTGAATTGAACTAGAGCTGTCAGTTGTTTCTCTTTCAGATAACAAGTTTGGCCTGAAGTGGACATTAGGCATTTACAGATTCAGTAAGTGTTTGTGCTGGTGATGAACTTGCCTTCTGATAGCAGCATGATTTTGAAGGGAGTCTAACGTATGTTTGCCTGTTTCTGCTGCTGTGAAACATGGGCTTGAGACACAATTGTGTGAAATACTCTAGAATGCAAAACAGAATAAATGATGGTAGGAAATATCCAGGAAAATGAATAGAAATAACACAAATAGTTGATGACAGTACATAAACAATTGATTGACATGAATAGGAATCAGCTTTTTGTGGATAATGATCAAATAGATGGAAGAAAAATTGAAAAAATATGCTGATTATTATTAAAGGGCCATGCTGAGTTTCAGTGAATTGTAAAAGTGATTAATGTTTTGGATTTCACACTACATACAGTACAATGTGAAGTGCATGTCTATGTCTAGTCATGGGGTGTGTCTGAGTGGTATAAACTTGTATGTGGGTGGTGATGTCGAAGCAATTTAAATTTAATTGTCAACACATGTGAGTAATTATCCACCATAACGAGATGTTTTGTATGTATTAGCTCATGTATAGCACATGTAAAACCACAGAATCTGTCAAGTCTACACTCTTTGTTTTTGTCTCTCTCTTTCTCTCTCTCTCTCTACACAAACACATGCTACAGCTCCTTACATACTTGTTTATCATGTGGTAAACTGTGGGACATCTTGTGAGACCATCATGCTTCTTGAACTGGCACAGCTGCAGCCCTGTATGCCAGCCATGTGCTATACAATAATGAACTCTTCTCTGAGTTGTTCCAGCCATTAAAGCTGTACAGAAGGGAGTTGAGTAGAAAGGGCTATTTGTCCAACAGCCAGAGCAGACAGTCAGGCCTATTGATGAGATGCTGGTGCTAATCAGGAGTAGTGGCTGCTGTGACGGTAGTGTTGATGTGTGTTTTATTTTTCCTGGGAGAAGGGAAATGAGTGCCACACAAAAGTCAGGCTGTCCTTCTTGTGACCACTGACACTTTAATTTGGACATCACTGAGACATACAATAAATCTGAATCCTGAGTCTGGACCACTGTGTCTCCTATTAAGAGATGCCTGCACCGCATTACTAACATTTGCAACGTGGGCATGATTACACAAGTGATTGACAAATGTCATTTAGGAAATTATTATGTTGTTTATAGGGATAGTTCTGGACTATTACTATACTTAATGTGTGTTAGATCAAGTCATGGGTGCCTTTATTATGTCTCTAGATGTGATTTCTTTATTGAAACATTATGTTAACGTAGCTCAAATCATACTGTACATGTTTATGGGGAAATGTTGCAGCTCATCTCAATGGTCACTGTTAAATTCCCTCAGTGATGGATTGCTGGTCTAATGAAAGCACATATATGTAATTTGCACATTTAATTTCACCGTTTAGTTTTACATAAAGATTCCAATCCATCCTAATGTACTTGTGGTTAATAAATATGTATGGTTTGGAAAATAGCTACACCTTCATTGATATAAAAGGGGTGGACAAACACTTCTCTGTTTAACTCAATACAACTTCACTGCACCACAAACGCCATCCTCCATGATTACCATAAGGTTGACTCAACACTATTCTAAACCCATTTGAACAGAAAACTGAACAGTATAACGTTCACACAGGATTTATTGATTGAATGTTGTGTTACACTATTCGTTTTAGCTTTGTGTAGCCAATAAACTGACTGTTAATTAGTTTGTCTCTCGTAGTAAGGTGAACCTGTTTAATTCCCTCCTAAACTGAAGCTTTTCATTTGTGTCATTTCATTTGGTGGCTTTGTGCTACAGCTTGAGGGCAACAGTAGGATAAACTTTGCCTCTGTAGTGTTGCCACTGTTGATCAGTTGTGTTATCTGATTGTGTGATGACTTAAGGGAGGGTTCGGAGCCACAGACTTAACCAACACAAACTTGCTGTTTACCTGGGAGCTAAAGGCCAGTGGGCAACAAACACTCCATGTGTAAGCACATGCAAATAAAGGACATGCAACACTAAGACGAATTCCATCATAATGATATATTTCACTGTATTCAGTACAATTTGCTGTATTAGCATAACAAATCAATGTTTTCTAAAGCTCCTCTGTGGCTGCTTTAAAGAAAAGACTTTCCCAGAACTCTCTAAGGACTTGTCAAGACACACACTGGGGGCAAAACTCTCTCTTTTTTCCTTTCTCTCTGTGTTTTTCTCTCTGTTTCTCTGTGCCCACGTGTTATATGCTATTGGTCCAGGGTCCTGAATGGGCCCCAGTGTTCGCCCTCTCCTTATCGTGTGACCTTTGATCTGTTTGGACAGCGTGACCAGCAGAGGCTGCGAGGAAAATAGAGCCCAGAGACACCCGAGTCAGAGCGTAGGAAACTGGGCACAATTCAATACAATTCAATGAAGACTCTAAATAAATGCAAGAAGGTTGTAACAAGCATGAAGTGCATATTTATGTAGATAAAATCAAAATATGACATGGTGTACAATATAGCATGCTTGTAATACTTTTTTCAGGGCTTCATTGCTAAACTCAAAGAACTAAAAGGAGAAATAAACAAAAAGGAATAGATTTAATCATTGTTATGTGCGAAATTGTATGTTTTCTTGATGGTTCAGTTTCCATCTTTTGACATTTTGCTCAAATGCACATGTGAAATTTACATTTGATTTGTCAACAAGAAAAACACGAATCCAGCCAAGAGGAATTAATCGCTAGTACATAAATAACCAGGGCTTTGATATACCATAGTGTCTCAACAGTTTGGTGGCTGGCAATGCTAACATCAGGACATAAAACCATGTAGTTTTGTGTTTCCCCAGCAGACGGCTGAAGCAGCACCAAACTGCAAGAACATCAGCACAGAAAAAGAAAAAAAACATCCTGAACAGGCAGGAAAACGTGGGTATGGAATGCACAAGACTTCTCTAAAACACTCTTTTTCTTACTTCTTACTTCAGTCATTTCAGTTGCTTTCTTTCGAACTCCATCTAAACCAATTCTTGTGTAAAATAAATAAAGCTTTGTGTTTGCATTTCACTTCCTAAGTCATACTTCAGTTTTCCCCATGTGGCTGAATCCCATTAATTAAACACTGTCCATCACAACCAGGCAACAACAACAAAAACCTCTGCCACTCTCTCAACCGCCATGACCACTGTTGCCACGGAGACCCATTCAGATGCCCGGTGGTGACCTCTGACCTTAAGGGAGGCTGGTGAATGTAGCTGAAAGGGGCTGCTGGGTCGGGGCATCTGGGGTATCATCTGGCGCCTTACAAAGCCCCTCGCCAGCTGGGGAGGAGGGCAGGAGAGAGAAGGAGCTGGAGGAAGGGGCACAGAGGAGAGGGGAGTAAAGAGAAAGAGAGAGCACCCTTTTCTTCTTGCCCTCTTCAGTGAGAGTGGCCATTGACACTGCGCATCTCATTAAAATCTGTGCGTCCCCCCACCTCCCCTCCCTGATTCTCTCTCTGGAGCTCAGGGCCCAGGCAGCTGCCCGTCCCGCTCTGGCCATTCAAGCTCAAGTGCAGTCCGCTGCAGGAAAGAGAGAAAAAAGGCAGACAGAGAGAAGGTTGGGAGTTGGGAGGGTGATGGGGGGGTGGAAGAGGCTTTGAACATATGCCACCGCCACTGGGAATGGAGAGACTGCACTGCAGACTGTAAAATGTTTTCTGTTTCTTTCTTTTAAAAAAAAGCAAAAATTATGCAGATTTTGAAAGGTTATGAAATAGCTTTTTCCATTATGATCACCTCTTAAAACACTCCATGCCCCCTAGATGGCTAAGTTAAAAAAAATATCGAGCACAGCATGCATCCTGAATTGGCTAATTGTTGTGCGTTTCTGAAAGATATGCAAGACTGATGTGACATCACCAAGGTACCAGTCTCAGCCCCGTCCGTGTGTAGATGGACAGCAGGATAAAACATGCAAACAGCTGCTGGGTGGCAACACGCGTAATCGCAGACAGCAAACAATGACACACGCACCCGTCAACCTCCCAGAGCCCCTCTGCTGTCCCTACATCCCCAAAGGACATTGTGGATATGCACGGGCCTTTCTGAGGGTCATGGTCATGTGTTGTGTGTGTGAAGCTAAGAGAGCACAGCAGGACTGCTGTCAAAACAGAAAATCTTCCATGGGGTGCAAAAGGTGGGGGATTTGCAATAAGGGAGCGGAGAAATGACTAATATGAGGAGTAGGGCTTAAATCACTGGGTGCTATGCTAATAAGATGATCTCACTGCAGGTACTTGAGAGCGGGGCATAAGTGTAAAGCTACAATTAAATCAGATGACCATGTTTATATGTGCGCATACATTCATTTGCACATATAAACACACTTAGACATATAACTGTTTAAGAAATAAGTTCAGAACTGACAACATACAGTAAATCACATGTCTGGAAAAATCAACGTCTACTCTCTACTAGTTTGGATTCCTAAATTTTTCAAGGGTACAGCTACAGAGCCCCTTGTCCCCCACTTCTCTCTCTCTCTGTCATCTGCACTGATGAATGGGGCTTTGCGTGTGGATTTTAATCACTGCTCTGTCGAGGTGGGAATTGGCCATGCATTAAATTGGAATGAGACACGTTTTTTTCCCTCGGCAGCGGCGGACGGAGAATGGAGGGTAAAAGGAGAAACTTGCTACTGTATATTAATTTAACCATTTAGAGGCATGAAGTTCTCATCTAACTGGGCAAGGCTAGCAAAAAAGGATGCTTGGAGACAATAAGTGCACATTTGTCCATGGTACAAGGTTTGCCCAAAGGTTCTGTTGGCTTTTTATGAAATTTAAAAGGATGTAATGTGACTAGTTCCTTCCAAAGACAGTCATCCTTTTTCTAGTGGGGTTTTCTCTTTATGTAGGAATTTATTTAGTCAATGTAGGTATAAAAATAAATAGAGGAGGTCACAGAGGCAAAGCACTGCAGGGCTCCAGCATGGTTGGCAAAGGCATGTGCAGTTATGATGTAGGTCTATGTGTGTCAATTACCTCTGATTAAAAGGGACATTACATAGGTCAAATTCCATTTTGCAGTCTGCCAGTGCAGCTTAGCAGCATCAGAGAAAATTGAGCTTTTAATCCATTCACACACACAGAAGATTCCTATTGTAGATGTGGTGTTCAGCAGATCGAGCAAAGCAGTAGTGGTTACAGGAAAAGAACAGGGGGAAAAAACTCACTTTTTCTTACTTCAAATATGAACATGAAGCACCAAAGTTCTAAGGTAAATGGCAGAAATATTAAATATCCTGAACAGAAAGTTCAAATTTTACAATATGACTTGTGATAAGGACCACATGTCTTGACAATAGCTGACTGACAAATATTGTGCAGGTTAAATTATTCCAAATATCTTCCTCCAAAACCCTGTGAAAAAAATACAAGTTGTCTGTCAAGTTGTTTTTCATTATTTTAATTCAAGTGACACTTTTATGAGTGATCAATGACTATCTGAGCTCTGTGATATGGTCATGCCACATTTACAAGTTGATGAGGACTTCTTGGTGGAAATTATATTTTGATCTGCTCTATTGGGAATCTACAACAATAATAGTGTTTTTAATGTGGCATCTCAGGTGGAGAATTTATACCATACACCGAATAAGGTTCTGTCATAGTGTATGTTGATAGTTTCCACTCTTCATCCAGCGGAAGCAACTCAAATTGATGCATTTTCTCTGCTACATTTGAAGAATTCAGTCTAGAAATGTTGGCTCTGGATCCAGCCACAGTAATGCACTGTTGTGTTGTGTGTATTGTCATCACATGTAGTTGGTGTATAGATCTTTTACTACACTGCCGCACATGCTTTGACTAAACTATCCTCCAGCTAGTGATGAGCTTAATTTGCCCTGTAGACTTTATCATGTGTTTGTTGTATCTGGATCGGTTGGGTTGCAGTTACTAAGACGTAAGGTTGAGGAATACACTATTATATATTATACATTATACATTTTTTTCTTTCTCCAATAAAGCAAAGTTGATGTAGATACCTCTTTACCTCTTTCTGCATCCCCTTTTGAGGAGTATTAACTACTGTCCAGAATCTGTCCAGAATCTCAGACTCAGTAAATGTGATGTCCGATGGAAGATGATCTAATGATCTTATTGTAGTGTTTACCTTCACAACGATCAATGTGGCTCTGAAGAATGATAGAGCTGAATGCAAAAATCCCAATTATGCTCACATTTTCTGTCAATTATTTACTGTCTTAA
This sequence comes from Sandelia bainsii, assembly GCA_032362345.1. Taxonomy (NCBI): domain Eukaryota; kingdom Metazoa; phylum Chordata; class Actinopteri; order Anabantiformes; family Anabantidae; genus Sandelia; species Sandelia bainsii. The sequence continues at coordinate 18,510,302 of JAUMHL010000030.1, forward strand.
CCATGATAAGACCATGGTCAGAAGTGCCTCCTTATCAGAGGTCTTTGCTTTGATCTGTTTTTAGGTTAGTTGTGTAGTTTTATTGTGTCTGTAGTGCAGGAAGATGAGCATGTTCAGCTGACTGAAATACACCATCAAATGATTTGATTGGGAGTCGCAGGGGTCAAAACATTGTCATCTATACTCAGCTGACAGGTTGAGTCACTCAGTGATAACAGACCAGACGGGCAAAGGACAGGAAAAGAGTGACCTGGCAAACAACACGTGACCCTGATCTCTGAACATGTGTCCTTGTTTGTTGCTTTTATTCTCTCAGACTCTCAGTCATTTGAAGTGTGTTATGCTCAGTTCTTCTCAACGAAGCATTTCTCCTCTATTTCTGTACACACAAGCTGAGTACTCCTGAGATTTTTAAAATAAATTATTAATTTGTTGTTGTTGTAATCTGTTGCAATGCATCCTTTGAGTGTTGACTCGGTGTGATGACCTGAAAGTAATGACAAAAGATGTTGGACTTCTTGTTTTAGATTATTTTATGTTATTCCTCAGATCTTTGTTGTAGCTGATCATTGATGCCCTGATGGAAATTCCAACCAGAAATGGTCATCAGTTTTGATGTAACTCTGCAAAAGTAAAAGACTTTAGATAAATGGTAAGTCCACTCCAGTGCACACTTTTAATTATTCATCAAATCTAAAATAAAATCCTTTAAACTAACATGTTTCTCCATTTCACTCAGTGTTTAAATCACAGTAAACTACTCAACATTTTTCCTGCTCTGGCATTCTTTTAAATAAATCAGATCAAGTTAAAAACAAGTATCGATTATCTGATTTCTATATTTTATCTAGTGCTGTGCACGTTAACACGTTATTATCGCGTTAACGCGTTAATTAATTAACGCCGATAATTATTTTATCGCGCGTTAACGCAGTTTTATTATTATTATTATTATGACAAGTCTGTTGCTCACTGGGTCTGAGTACACATACAGACAAACAATGGGTGACAGGAGGGGTGGGATGTTGATCAGTACTGGCTTTGGATTGGCATCAACATGCGTCTCAACCAATGAGAGCATTTGGGGGTGGGCCTAATACTGCTGCAGCTTTCCGCAACAGAACCGATGCCAGCAAATCACCCAAACAACGGACACCGACACAAACACTTAAAGGAATCATGACGTTCATGTGTTTCTTTTAATGACAGCAGTCAAATTAACAACTGTGTTTAAAAAACGCTTTTCAGGTGGTTGACGTGACAGATTTTGCGACGTGCTGCTCTCTGTGTGTGTGTGCACGCATAGGGGCAGTGGGGAGCGTGATACAGAGATCAGAAGAGAATAGTAAATGTTACGTGACCATGTAGAGACAGAAATGACATAATCACATGAGGCTGTTTAGTTAGTTTAATTAAAGAACAAGGTACAGACCTGTGCTATAGGGAACGTTAAATGACTTCTGCTGTGATCTGGTGCTTTATCTGTACTCTGCGAACAACTAGTTTTTCTATAACAAACTAGATAAGTGTTAATGCCCTGGAAATGGAAAATAGCTTTGGTTTATTTAATTTGATTACATTAATATTTAAGTTGAGATTTACAAGAAATATTAAACTGCTCCTGTGTAAAGGGAATACTGCTGTATTTCTTTAAAGTGCTAACCAAATGTTATTGCACTTCTGTTCATAGAGCAGTACTTTTAAAATAAACGTGCACAATAAACTACTTTTGAATTCGTTATTCAATTTTGCCTGTAACAATGCGATTAATCGCGATTACTCACAGAAAAGTCATGCGATTAATCGCGATTAAAATTTTTAATCGCTGCCCAGCACTAATTTTTTTAAATTCTCATTGTTGTTAAGTTCAATCATTAAATACAACAATATGAACACTGGCTACATTTATCTTTGGTACTTGTGACAGTATCTCATCAGGTTCATGACGTTGTCACCTGGAATGGTTTTCAGTTCACAGGCTGCCTTGTCAAGAGTTAGTCTGTGACATTTCTTGTCTTCTTAATGTGCTTTAGATCATCAGTTGTCTTGTGCAAAGGAAGTAACAGTCAAGAAAGAGAAAAGACGGTCCATCATTACTTTAGGTGTGATGGTGTGAGGTTTCTTTTCTGGTGACACTGTTGAGACATTTTTGTATTTGCACTCTGAACAATTTCTGGAGAATCAGGTCTGAACATTGTGCAGAGATGTGCGCTCACATATGCAGCACACAGCAGGAGAAAGTCTGGTTTTGGTGAGGGGTGGTTGCTGGTTAGATCGTGCAGGAGACATGACGTGACACAATAAGTGCACAGCTGAAATCTACTGAGTTTTGTTTGCAGCGCAGTTCAGGTTGAACTAAAATTATTTCGGATTAATAGTGAAATGATAATGATATGAAGAATAATTCTGCAGGAAGGAATCACCCTATTTCCTTGACCATGTCTCGACCCAACCAAGACGGGGAGGAATCAGACGGACAACATGATAATATCATGGCTGATGTTACCATTGAGCAAGTGTAAAATTACCATTTTGTGTGTGTTATGTTTTGCTTTCTTATCTACACTTTGTGTATTTTGTGTAATATGTCAACATTTTAACCCTCTTCATGCACATCTGGGGGAGTTTGTGATTGTTACTAAAGATAGATTTACTGGGGTTTTACTGGGATTATTAACACTTCAACAGCCTAAATACTATTATTGGATTATGTATCGTACTTAAAAGGTTACTGTGTAATTGAAGTAATTTAAAATAATTTCTTTAATGGTTTTATTTTTCACAATTGATACATTATAATCAAAATAACCTGTTTGAGTATTAAACCAGCGTTTGAATAAATTGCTTTGTTGATTCTACCATTGCAAACACTGAGTTTAACAAACCTACATTTTCTTCACCAGTAAAATTCTCAGACTGTCATCATGCTTGCTCTGTGTTTTAGAGTAGCGACTGCATGTCAAGGTTTTGAGCAAATAAATCTCACGTAATAAAATTATAGACAAAACAATCAAAATAAATCAAATTAAAGAAGTTACATGTTGGTTGGTTGTGTGACTTATAAATGGACCATTGAAAGTTTTTGACAAATGCTCATTAAGAGTTTGAAGTTAGCAACACATCTCAAAAAGTTTGTACAGGGGTAACTGTGTGACCACTGTGTATCACCTCTTCTTTTAACAGTATGTGACCCGAGCCCCACATTAAACTTTCTGGTTTCTATCTTCAACCTCCGGGTTCAGAACAAAACCCAAATTTTTTCAGGTTCGAATTTTGGATACACTTAGTCAAAGATGGCAGAAACAAAGGATTCCTCACAATGTAACAATGTTTATTACATAATTTAAAACACTTATTCATAAAATATAACTTTTAATACAAATGATTAAAAGCACAATGTTAAATATATATATATATTATATATAATATATAAAAAGGCTTTACATATAAAAAATATAGTTCTAAAATCACTGACTAATTAAAACACACATGTGACTGCAGCCTGAGGAGAGGGGCAGACAATTAAAAAGGTGCTCACCACACACACCCAAATTTCACCCACCCATCCCACACTGCACTCGCTAAACCTTCACCCTATAAGACAACATGAATATAGTCAAAGTGCTACAACAGTAAACCCAAATGGTTACTAATAGGGAGGATAGTGGTGGAAGCCTATTCAATCTGGCCACGCTCCACTCACGGCCTGCGCACACACACACACATACACACACCTGCAGTAATTATCAGTCAGCACAAAATTACAAGTGTCTGAACATTTGTGAGGAAACGGTAACCAGAAACAAAAGGAAAACAACAGCAAAACCAATAACAAAACAAAAACAGTAACAAACAAAAACAGCAGTGGCAGCGTCTTCTGGAAGAATAAACAAATCATTATTAAGCTGCCACTATATTATTCCACCATTACATGATGCTCAGAGTCACGCCTACCTTGTGTGTCTCACCGAAAATGGCCCACAGACAACAACTGAATCACCAGCACCCAACGTCGTCACCGCTCACCCTGCAGCACATTTCCACACACACAGCTATAGCACAGAACATCATGAGTAGCTTGCAGCAACAAAGTCAAGCTGTCACCTACCGATTGCAATCCTAGCGGTTTCCACTTATCTTCTAAACACCCGACAACAACACAACAGTCACCAACTGGTAAGGAGTATGGATCAGGATTCTAATGTCTACCTCAGTCAAAAAAATAAATAAATAAATAAATAAATAAACAAAATTAAATCCTCCCAATTTAACCAGTCAACCGAAGAAACTGCAACAGAAAAGGGTAACACACATTTTTTCCCAACACTTCTGTCAATTTGTACCTTACTTTAATCTTTTCAAGGTTCCAGATAAGAAGACTTCTTTCTGTTTCATACTTCCTAGAATCAAGATTCAAGATTCTTTATTTGTCACATACATAGTTATACAGTGTACAACACGCAGTGAAATGTATCCTGAGCCATACCTGTTCTAAAGACTATGCAAACTGGCCTGAGGATAGAAACTCCTCAGGCCATAAGGCTGTACCATAATGTGCTCCACTGTCATTTCCTGACTACAAAAATCATAATTGCCTGTATTATGTTTTCCTATTCTAAATAGTGTGCTGTTCAATCCAGTGTGTCCAAATCTAAGTCTTGATATTATTATGTCATCTCTTTTGCTTCTTCCCACACCTCTCATCTCGCCCACCTTCCTTTGTATTTTATAAAACCATCGTCTTTTCCTTTCTTCTTCCCACTGCTTCTGCCACCTGTCCTTCAGCCCAGTTTGATGATACTTTTTATTTCTAACCTACTGAAATGAACTGCTATATCAATATTCTCATGTCTCGTGGCTTCCTTTGCCGTTTTGTCTGCTACCTCATTTCCATTTATCCCAGTATGCGCTGGTATCCACAAAAATACTACAGCAAGTCCCATTCTTTGAATTCTATATAACATCTGTTGAATCTCTAGTAGAATATCTGATCTACCCTCAGAATGACTGTTACGTAAACTGTGCAGGGATGAACTTGAATCTGAACAAATGACTATCCTAAGTGGTCTGATGTCCTCTAGCCATTGTAATGCTAAGAGTATTGCCACACAGCGCTGTCTGCCATACGGCATGTTACCAGTAGCAGTTGCAGTTCACCTACATCTGAAAGACAAGGGCCATTCCTTTGATGACCAGGACGTCAAGATCCTAGACCGTGAGGTCGATTGTTTCAAATGAGGTGTGAAAGAAGCAGTTTACTGCAAGATTGAACGACCCTCGCTAAACAGAGGAGGTGGCCTTAGGCATAATCTATCACCCACTTACAATGCAGTTCTTTCAACTGTACCCAGCCGTTCACACCCTAGCTCAGGTAGTCACAGTGACATACATGAAAGCCAGAGGGAACAACAACCCACAGGTGACCATCAAGTACTAACAACTTGAGGACTCCACAGGGTTTATAAACCTGCTACTCCTACCAGTCAGTCAGGATTGAGAAAGCTCTCTGGAATGGAGGGCAAAATGTCTTCAAGGAACTAAAACAAGTCCAGGTGCCACTGAATAACCTTTTTTGGGATAACCATGACCTGGATGACTGAGAATCTTCACAGACAGCCACTAAAAAAATTGCATTATTAAAAAGTATTAAAGATGACTGCAGTCCTGTTAATGTATTTATTACTAGTGTTAATAAATCCATGTGTTATAAAGAATATTTATATTTATATATATTTTATTAGAATTGTTAAATAAATTTATTCCTCATGTAACTTTACAAAAAAATGCATTAAAGTCCCTCTCCACTCTCAGTTTAAAGACCCTGTCCCCTCACATTTTAACAGGAAGTGCAGGAGGTGAGCAAGGAATGATGGGAACTGGTTTTCAGTGTGTCAGTTATCCCATCACTTTGTTCACTACTAAGTCTTTTTGAGGAGAAGCTGAATATACACAATGAATTTTTATCAGGTGTAGAGGTCTGAACAGACTGAGCAGTGGCAGTAAATCACCAGCAGGTGGAAGCACGTCAACAGCAGAGGAGCTTCAACAGTGAAATCAAACCACCACAGACAGAAATGATCATATCAAAACAAAGGTACTGTAAGTATAACTGTTGGTGTTGTTTATGATTAGGTAGTTAGTAAGTTTAGGTTTTTCAGTGGCAACTGGACTTGTTTTAGTTCCTTGACAACGTTTCGCCTTCCATTCCAGAGGGCTTTCTCAAG
>JAUMHL010000030.1:18516625-18539252 GCA_032362345.1 Sandelia bainsii
CATAGAGCAGTACTTTTAAAATAAATGTGCGCAATAAACTACTTTTGAATTCATTATTCAATTTTGCCCGTAACAGTACGATTAATTAAAAGTTTTAATCGATGCCCAGCACTAATTTTATCAGAACTGTGGTGGAGAACAGTTGCCCGTTTTAAACTTAATTCGATCTTGTTAAAGTTATTTGTTCCATCAACCCTTATATCCCGTCAACCCAGCTCTAATCCTCAGGTCATAAAAGGAATACTCAGTCACTGAGAAGTTTATTCTTTTCTAAACTTCCCAGCAGAATCAACTTTTCCACTCCCTTTCCATCCCTTATGAGACTGCTTTTCCCTCCCTTTTTCCTTCCCTCTTCACCTCGTCTTTCCCCCATTTCCCTCCCTCCTTCCTGCTGTCCTACTCCTCCACTGTCTGTTAATGGAGTGTTGGCAGTGAGCCAGGGGAAGCCTGGCTTTGTAGGTTTTCCCTCCTTGGCAGAACTCCCAGTGTGTGTGTGTGTGTGTGGCACAGAGCTCTCTCATAATCACTGCCATTCAGCACCTCGCCGGAGTGTGTCCATGTTTACATGAGAGAGGTCAGGGAGCAGGCAACAACTTTTTCTCTCTTTCACTTCAAACACAAACACAAACAAATGCATGCACACACACGCACACGCACACACACACACACACACACACACACACACACACACACATATCTAGATTGTCATCAACAGTAAGAGTGTAAAACGTTCTGTTTTTAGGACAAAAGATTACTTCATTCTTTATTTCAAAGATACTGTCAAACAATATATCTCACACCATGTTCATGGAAAATACTCTTGATTGGTTGGTTGACTTCTTCAGTTTCATAACAATAATAGGGCAGATACATCCATGTAGTATATTAAACTGTTTTAAAAGATAATTCCTTGGATGACATTTGAAGTGTTTTGGGTGTAATTCCAAATGGTAATAATAATAATAGTCTCCCAATTGATTTAGGGCCAGTTTCACAAACATATTTTAGGCTGATCTGCCTAAGTCCAGTTTTAACTTTACCCACAGGTTAGTGTCATGGAAGACAGAAAGCTAATAAATATACCAAAATAAATTATTTGGCTTATTTTAAGTCTTAAACTTATTTATCTGGCCCACAGGCTAACTCAGAGCTAAGAGACATGTTGAGCAGCAGTGCCAAATGACAAAAAAAGTTAGCAAAACATGTCTGATTTGCTTAACATATTGTGTGAGAAATAGGGGGAACTGTTTTTGACTGTTGGAGATTTACAGTGAGTGGGAACATTGTCTATAATTTCTGCTATATCCTGCTATATCTATCCTGAATTACTGATGAGCACTGAGCCCTGCCAAATTAGACCACATCATCTCAATTCTGCTACAGTTGTGTTGAGATTATGTGATTCTGAAAATGTTTTCCACGGTTACAGTCTTTGTTAAGCTGACACCTTCTGCTGGAATGAATGGAGCCGAGCTGAGTGGTTTGACTTGTGCAGTTAATCATGTTTTATGTGTCATTCATTTTCTGTTTTACTCCCAAAGAGGTTAATTTGTTCCAATCAAGATTCAATATTTAAAAAAATATTAATCCCAGAGGGAAACTGCTTAATTAACAAAACCAGCTTTTGGCTAGAGTTTTCTCAATTAATAAGACCTTGTTGTGTAACATCACTTACTTGCATGTCAGTCTCAACTTCATTTAGCAGGTGGATATTTTGGATACTGGTGGAAATAAATCCACTACTTTATAGCTTTTAACTTAACACAGAGTTCTATGTGCAAATATTCATTGAAATGAGCCTTCGGTTTTTGTACGTGAAAACATGTTAGTTAAAGGTCACATCTCTGTGCAGGGCAATCTGTAACACAGGTTTTAATGTACAGCTGCACTTTGCTTACTTTGACAGGTATTACAATGAAGTAGTAGTCTCTGCAGCAAAGATTCCCCTGGCATGGAGGAATGTGGCTCGTTCTCTCTCTTGAGTTTGTTTTCTTTCTGTAATCTGTTATTTTTTTTCTCTTTCTCTAATAGCTACTCTCTGCACTTCCCCCTAAGGGCCTGAAGGCCATTCCCTTTATATTTGCATCTTTTGAGTGGGTGTGTAAGCAGTTCAACTGTCTGTTAGAATCTTAAATAGCCCTGGGATACACTAGTCATCTCCGGATGGCAACCATGCTTCTTGGAAGAAATGATAAAACACCCTCAACTGTGACACGAACTACCTGTGGGGCTGTCCAAACACAATTACCATTTTACATTGTTAGAGAGTTAATATTTATGATAGTGGTAGTTGGGTGTGTGTTCTTATTAACTGCTGCAGTAACACTGGTGCCTTTTCCACTAGTTCCTGCCAGTATGTGGGTATCTGTGTGTGCCTTCATATACGTGTGAGCAAATGTGCCTAAAGTGAAAAGTACACTTACACTTTGACAGAAGAGGAGAAGCATAAAAAACAAACAAATAGAAACATACAGAGCTTCTTTGCACTTTCGTACCAGCAGGCTTTACTCCACTGGAGGTACATTTGCCAACATAAAACATGGAACACAATTGCCATTAAATGAGAATAATATATTCAATAGTCAAGTGTGCAAGGTTCTTATTACTCGTAATGTGATTTAGCATGATTTATTCATAACAAATCACATTTTGTTTGATTTAGTGACAAACACTGTGAGGGGACAGCTCCTGCTGTGTCATAAGTGGCTTAGGCTGAGTATATGTGACCCATAAAGTGAACTCCATTTAATCTACTGTTTTCTCAGACGACATGTCTTCTCTTTCCCAACAGACTTTTCTGTATAACTGTGCTGAAAAGCAAATAATTTGGTCACAGGTCATTCATGAAAAATAAAATAAAAATAAGACAATAAGAAAAATAAGACTAACCATCATCTGTACAGTAGCCTCTACAGTATGAGCACAAATTTTAATTATTAATACATGTATTGCTTTTTTCAGTGGTTTCCTTTCTTCAGATGGAACTTTATAGTGAACACTTGCTGTAGTTAATATGCTCTGTGGCAATTATGTTTTAGTTTAGAATCAGTTACAAATGTAATGGTTCTCTTATCAATGCTATATCTACAATAAGAGAGTTGTCCATGATGGGCATGAAATCATAAACATTATTGATTAATAACTGGTGCTCACTGACCAGAGGATTGTATTTCTGTACATGTGCCTAAATAATTCTATATCATTTTATTTGTCTTGTATGTTAGTGTCCATACTAAATAGTATTTTCTGTCTTCATATAATCCATGTGCTGTCTCAGAATGGTTCTAACTCTTACGCTATCCTTCTTTTACACTAGTGGCATTTAGCTCTCCGGGTGGCCAACTCATCAGTAATCTGCTTATACCATCTAGGTCATTTGCTCCTAATGAGATCAAGGAAAAGTGATCCAGTGCTTTGAGCTTGAGATCACAACAGAAGCATTTTTTTAAAATGCTTCTGTTGTGATCTCAAGCTCAAAGCACATTTTTTTGATAGATACATACACGTGACACTTATTCACTGGGTTTCTAATGTATTGTACCAGATTTGGTAGAAGGTATATATTATACTGTAAATGCAATAGAAGTATGAAACTAAGATTACCACATCTGTTTTGCGTAGTACACAGACAGTGCAGACATTTATCAGTAGCTTCATGATAAGGTCCAATACAACCATCGCTCTCTTTACCTTCAGTGTTTTTCAAGGAACTGCTGCACTAAGCTTAGAGCTGCATTAGTAATTCTCCAAGCAGATCAGGATGCCTACTGCATGCTTGGAGGGGATTGGGCACACGAGTGCAGGGTTCAACAATACCGCAAAAACAGACTACACTATTCACAGTAACACATGGCTAACCTACAGGCTTACTGCTGATTTCTTCATCCTGCAGAATTCATCAACACACATGATGCAACTCTGTCCAGAGATGCACCATGAATACTGTCTAACGCAAACACAAAACCATGCATACCAGCATAACACACACTTCACACACCAGTACACAAGCCTAGTGTATCTCCTCTTTCTGTTTTATGTACAGACGTTAGCTTGCATTACCAATAATATATAAAACAAAAACAATTATATGATGATTCACATGTATCTAAATACAAATGTTAGAGATGATCTGCTGTGGTGTGTAATGTTCATTAAAGGGGAAATGCTAACCTTGGTTTTCCACAAATTATATTTTTATGTTTTCATTTTTAAACCTGCTTCACTTACTTCTGTGTCTGTTTGGGATTTCCTACATTTCCCAAAGGCCCTGTAAGCAACCCTCAGACTACCTGTTTCATTCAGCTCTGGATCATACATGTAGACACAGCACTTACCCAAATCAAAATACCCAGTTGGTGCTGGTCTGCTGCAACTGCACTCACTAGAGCAATTGATATGTATGATTTCTCACTGTATGACTACTGAAAATATGTGCAAAGTGAATACAAAATGAACCAGCAGTGTCTTTTTTGTATGTTTTACATATTCAGTGTAGAAGCATGTGTTCCTCTAATACCTGTTTGCTAAATCACCCCTTAATACTTCTGAGAAATGATTTGTAAGGCATGAGGAGAATAAAAAACGGATTGACAGAAGACATACCTTTACTATCCTCTGTGGTACCTACATTTCTGTCTGTGTCATGAGTCCAAGACGTAATTTGAATTATGTGGGACACTGGCTGAAATTTTTGCATGTGATCCTTCCCCATCTGCTGTGCTGAGGAATCTCAGTGGGGTTGTCTATCTTTGCCTGGATTATTCCCAAGACTGTTCCTACCAGAGATACAATGCTACCCTGTCCTATAAAATTTTTTATTGGACTCTGCTGTCAAAAACTCCACATATATATTGAACTATTGCCCATTTATTGACTGCAAATGTTCACTATACACATACAAAAAGCTCTGGTGCTGTCCTGGTAAGAGCTCTATCCACATGTCCACATTGAGCAGGTCTGACCCAGTCTAAGGGCTCGGAGTCCCAGAGGCCCAGTGAGGGTCTCAGAGCCCCAGTGGTTGAGAATAGCTAGGTGATCTATATTCATTGGCCAGCTTTGGAGAGGCCTGCTGTCACGGCCTCCCTACCCCCCATGGCAGACCAGACCAGGGACCTGTGTGTGTGTGTGTATATATGTGTGTGCTCCTCATGGCACTAATGCAGTGTGACAGAGATGAATGGTGCTGGACCACACGGTTTTCAGCAATGAGGGGTCCAGAGAGCAGAGGGAGTTATCTGCATAAAAAGGCAAAGAAAGAAGAAATGGAGAAGGAGTAGGTGAGGAGAGAAGATAGAGGGAGGAGAGACTGCAGGGGTGGGTAGAGAAAGAGGGAGAGAAATAGATAACATGAGGGAATGGAAGAACTAGAGGTAGGGAGATGCAGATATTGCACTATAGACTTGAAGTGAGGGTGTGAGTCACTTGTCATTGGCACAAGTTCAATAGAAAAGAACAACAAAAGTGATAGAGGAAAGAAAAGAGGAGAAAGATGCATATGGAACATGGAGAGAGGAAAGATAATGATAATCAGCAGATGATTTTACAAGTACAATGGCAAGAAAAAGTAATGACACTGTTATTTATTTACTGCCATTTTCTGATTTTCAGCAAAACAATGGTCATGAAATATGATCTGATCTTCACTAAAGTCACAAATATTAACAAACATAACATTTCTAAGATGATAAAACGCAGCCAAACAGTTCTGTGGAACACATCCTACATTCTACATTTGTTTGATCAGTGTGAGACAGTGTCTGAAATCCATGATGCTGATGCTTAAGAAGAAGGAACTGAATTCAAGCTCTGGCAGGATATAATGTGGATGTCTGGACTGGAGGGGGTCTGGCCCAACCTAATCAACAGTATACCTGTTATGAAAGCAGTGTCATAGAGGAAAAGGAGTAGGATGATGTTCACCTTCTGGTCTACTGCTAGGTGCAGTTGGCCCTTACTGACGCAAAATTTTGAAATAATGACAATAACATAACACGGCTGAGATTGCCTCAATACCATGCAACCCAACCCACTCTACAGTACTGCTCATATGACAGAAGAAGAAGAAGAAGATGAAGATTTCTACTCTATAATTTTTGTAATTAGTACAGCACTAAACACTAATATCAATATTACAAAAATAAAAACAGCTGCTTAATCGGTGTGATCATGTGTGGAGTCATCAGATGGGATCCATAGGATCTCAAAAAACTAATGATTTCAGTGAAATGATGATACCACAGAGGTGATTAAGTTGTGATTTGTATAGGTTGTTTGCACTGGTTTGTAAAGTCTGAATTGAACGTCTTTGCAGAATTACTGTACATGCCGACTGAGGGCTAGTTTAAATGTGCAATATCAATGAAATGTTCTTCCTGCATACAAAATCACTACAACAAATTTATCATTAATTGATTATGAAATCCTGAAGAGACATTTTAATAAACTTGCAGCTTTTGTAGCTTTGATGCAATGGTCACCATGATTAGATACAGCATCTTTCTGAAGTGACTGATGAGAGGAACAGCTGCAGAATAACACACCGCACCTTTACTGTATAGAGTGATATATACTGTGTCAGTGTGTGTCTGAGTGAGTGTGGTCAGTGTTGGTCATTGTTTTTCCTGATATCAGGAAGGTCAGCTCTCAGTCATGTTTGTGCCCCATAACTGTTATGGTCATGATAATGACAGTTATGCTGTGGACGTGCACATTCAATCCTCCGTCCCCTTTTTTTAAGGGCGTCTGACATGGCAGCACGGCTGTGTTTCTGTACCATATGCACCATGCTGGTTCCTATTATGGACCTAGGGCTCTTTCTCTTCCCTCCTCCCCTCACCACGATTAACAGCACTCTCCTGTCAGACTAATGAACATGCCAGAAAGCAGAGAAGGAGAAAAGAGTAGGAGGACAAAAAGAGAGGGGGTGGTTATGAAAGAAGCAGAACAAGAGGGAGATTGAGAAGGCCTGAATTGCATATCAGATAGGGAAGCGTTGACATCATACAGTACAAATCAAAATCTAGAACAACTCTGTGTTTTAGGAGTGGACATGCTGTAACAATAGAGTAAACTAACAGACCTGTCATTATTATTAATTTTAGAATGGTGCTATAGGCTGTAACAAGTGAACTAAACAAGCAACTGTACACTACCATACTTCTTTGTGTTGGCTGGTTGATCATGAGGGTTAATAATTATTTCTGCAGAGACAGACGAGAGTCAGACGCTGCAGATGGAATTACTACAGAATAAACAATAGTGGACACATTATCCATCAGAATAACACAGTGGGAGTTCAACACATTTTACATTGTTTAAAAGTGGATGGGTAAAAGCGCATTTCTTTATTCTCCTGTCAAGTAAAAAGAAAGATTTTATTAGTTGATCACTTCTAAGAGCAGCTTCAAAGCATCACTGGTGACCTGTTTTATCCATGGAGAAAGCTGTGAGCATTAAGATGAACCATTCTACTGTTATACATTGATATGTTTGTTTATTGTCTCTGTTTTCATTTGCTTTACTGATGATAACTGCAGAATGGAATGTACTTTTAAGCATCGAATAAAATATATCAATAAATGGAGAGCTACTGTGTCTTTTCCTGTACATGCATGTTACTTAGATCTCTGGATCTCTAAATTCTCCCTTCTATCATGTAATAATACTTTTTAGTGCACTATTTAAAATAAGGAAGGGATGGTGGAGGTTGCTGGGCAGTGTTAATGACATCAACTCCCTGTCTTCCATCAGCATAGATAACCTGTGATAAGGTTGGTAGTTCAAACCCTTCTGGAAAAACCTTGAATTTAATTTAGCAAATATGGTTGGTTTTTGAAGTGTTGAATCTTCAAAGTCTCTCTGGGATCTTGGGCATGACAAAAGCAAAGTGTGGTGACTGTGATATAGTTGATTCAATCAAGATGGAGAAAAAGTATTACAGCGTCAGCAAGTGAACTACAAAGCACCAAAGGCAACAAATCAACAAATCCAAACCAACAAATCAATTGGCAGATGCTTAACAGTTGTCTTTTGGGGTATTTAGTTACTGTAATAACAAACAGGAGCAGATAATGAGTTGAGGAAATGTGTCATTAAATGGGAATTGTCGCTTTATAAAGCAAATATATACGTTGTCAAGTGAAGATCTCACAAATGTCATGTGTAATCATGCAGATGATCAGAACATGTAAAAACTGCCAGAAGTGAAGCTGCAGGGTTTTTCAAATGACAATATTGATGTATATGTGCTACTTCTATGCAAATATCATGTTCAGTATTTACTTTTTTTGTATTTGTCCCTCCTTTTGCTGCTTGTGTGGATGTTCCACTGTGTGTCTGTACATACTCATCCACTCTGTGCTGTGTGGTGTATCCTCAATTTATCTCTTGATTGTGAGAAAGCCAGACAGACTCACTATCATTTAAATTAAATTCAACATTTAACCATGGTGTTTTCCTTTTTAAGAAAAACTGCACTGCAATTTCCCACTAATTAAAAAAAGCATTAGCCTATCCGTGTGTGAGCTAAGACAGGCACAGTGATGCTTAGCCCACATCATTCTGACTGGGATGTGAGATGACAGAAGAGTCCATGCTATTGGTATAGAGAGAGGCTTAGACCCATAGGCTGATTAGCTATTACCACAGTACTGCTGAGTATGCTAAAGCACATAGACTCAAGGTGGGCTGGGTCACTATGATTAAGGGAAGGGGAGGGTGGATGTTGTGCACTGGAAAGTGAAAGAGGCAACAGGGCCACTGAGACCCCACCAAGGCAGAGAACTGCTGAGGTGGACTAAGTAAAGCCATTAGAGACCAAATCATCTCCCTCCTCTACTCTCTGCATCCCACCTGCATAGCTGTACAGGAGTACTCATTAGGAAACTGTTCACTTCTTAGAAGAAAAGCATCAGAAAATATTATGTAACTGCAACATCTGAAGCAGTGCTTGGGAGATTCTGTGTGTACACAGTTGTTGTTAAAAGTGTCAGTCACAGATACACAGCTTGATCCCTTTTAAATACTGAAAGAAAATGGCCACAGAGGGAGCTTGAAGCAAATACTGTTGTGTATAAGGTTGTAGAATCTAATCTTGAGGGGAAGGGATTCAACATACTCATAAAGAGACACAAAAAATGTGCTTTACATTTAGAAAACACTCAAAAAATGCTGAGTTTACTTTTATCTTATCTAGTGTGTGTGTGTGTGTGTGTGTGTGTGTGTGTGTGTGTGTGTGTGTGTGTGTGTGTGTGTGTATAAAGACCCATGGTGGAGATTATTAAATCAATTTTTGTTCATGTGTGTGTGCATTCATATACAATGTGTCTGTGCGTGTGTTAATCTGTCCCCTTGAGGTAGCTTGTGATTTTATTGCCTGTCGACTTATTGCCACGCTGGAAGTGTCCAATCACTGGGGGTGAGACCATAATGAAGTTGCCATTTATAGGTTTAACAGTCAAGAGTTAACTTCCCAGCTGCAGGACACACTTTTTAAGCATAGGTGTGCATGAGTTAGACAGTAAGCAAAAGCTAGAATGAGTACCACCTTATCTTTTATATGCTGGTGTATACTCTATTTGAAGGGAGATTACAAGCTTGTGTGCATAGGCTTAAGCAAACACATGCAATAAGCCATTAGGAAAGACTTAAAAGACTAAACTGGTGTTTTTGATGATTTAAATGTAATAACACACTCTTGACACTGTGATTTTTACTTGGCATTACTTGTTGATAAATGTAGGCAATTGTACCACACGGATTGTACAGTACAGCCTTGATAACTGCTGTCAGATTTGAGTAAAATAGTGATGACATCAGTATTAAATCTGATAGCCCTGCAGATGCTGTGCTCCTGTATTCTGTGCTAAATGAAAGAGATCCGAGGTAAGATGATAACGATGACCCACGTTAATGCCCAATCTGCAAATGTCTATTTGTACAGCATATGATTGCATGTGCAGTGTCACATTTGAGCACTTTGGGAATTAATGTCTATGAATGATGATCAGGAATAATTTCATGAGCTTGTTAATAAATCGTTTACTGCTGCTTCCATGTATCAGGGCTAGATTAGTGGAGGAAACTCATAAAATGAGGAGCAGGGGGAGGGTAGAGGTTGCTGTGATAATGTCAGCCTTGAGTTTCCACGCATTTCTTTATGGTACGCAAATCAGCTACCAGACTCTTGAAATTAGCTTAAATTGTGTAATAAAACACAGATAAACTACACTTAAATAAGCATTAAAATAACATTTACCCGCCATACGGGTAGAGTGGGTTTCACTCCAGGTTTCTTTCCACTTTGTAAAGTGCATGTTATTTGTGATAAATAGACTAAAATATGCAAACCAGAGGTATGATCCTATTAAAAAGTGCAATCACTGAGTAAAATTGCATTGTCAGGTTGCTGCTAATGAATGAGCTGCAGAGAAAAGATCACATTAAGTTATGGGTGTTTTTTCTCAACAAGAGTCATCAGGAGCCATTCAAACTGACAACATTAAGAAACATCCACTGCTTCTCTAAATCTATCTTAGCCATAGTGAGTATCCTGTAGAAGATCATAGGGAATCTGGAATCAAACCCAGGCACTGAGTGAGAAGTGGGACAGGTTGGAAAGGTTGTCAGTCTATCACAGGGCTGACAACTCGAGACAGACAACTATTCACACTCACATTAACACTTCAGGTAAATTTAGAGTCGCCAGCTGATCTAACCTGCATGTCTTCTGAATGAGGTGGGAAACCGGATTATCCAGAGGAAACCCCCACAGGCACAGGGAGAACATGCAAGCACACACAGAAAGGCTCCAGCCGGGCAGCAGTTTCATACCCGGAGCCTTCTTGCTGTGACATAACAATCCTAACCACTGCACCACCCTGCCACTCTACTGTCAATCAATAATCATTAACACTGTAGTTGTGTGAATTACATACATACCTGTAGAGTAGAGAAAAGCCTGAAATGTTAAGTTCTAATCAATTGCACAGAGGCCTACGGCTCACTGTGCTAATTCTTTATAGATATAGATCATCCACACTTTGTTTGTGCTCATCTGGGGAAAATTGACATTGCTTCGGAAGCACGTATTAACACTAAATAGATAAGCTCCTCGTCTCACGCTGATATGAAATCTGGAATACACTCACGGGTTGCAAGCCACGGCATATTTACCTTTCTGCCATGCACACACATACACACACATGGACACACACAATCAGCACTGCTGCCCGGCAGTGTGTAATTACCAGAGATGTGCTTCAGCTTGCCCAGCGACATTCCCCAGAAACCATGGCAACCTCGCAAGGTATAGTGAGAGCGTGTGTTGTGTGTTTACTTGCCTTTAATGGTCTCCAGTGCCCATCAGCCACACACAGACTGACTGACTGCGATGGCCCTCACTGAAGCCACTTCACATCTTTCAGGAGCTGAATAGGGTCAAACCTGCATGGCAACAATCTCCTCTCCCTTTGTGGCTCTCTAGTATCCTTAAAGGAAACCAGGAGGGGATAAAACTCATCCACTTGCACACATACACACATATGCTCTTTGGTGCACACACACAAGCATGTACAGCTGCAGAATGTGGTGGTCACATGGGAATGGAAGGGTAAGTGCAATACAACCTCAAACTGACCCTTGGTTGAATGAAGGTGCATGCTTTCGTGTACACCCACACACTACAGAAGGACTCGAGCACTATGTTTCAAAGGGAAATGCATCATCCCCATCCAGCTGTATCTTTAACCATTCTCAGTATGTGCCTGGTATGTTTTGAGATCCAGGTTGTGTACAGTTGTACATGGATTCCTGAACAGGGCCAGCTATGGGTTAGGACAGCTAAAGGTCAGTTTACATGTCTTACCCTCTCGCTTTCTCTCCCTCTCCTCAATTATTCATACACCATAACATCCTCTCCTGCTCCCAGCCAATCACCCTAAGCTAGGAATGAGGAGAGGAGGCTTGGGGGAGGGCATGGAGAAACTTGGCGAAGAAAGGGCTGATGAATCCATGGGCTCCACAAGAAGCTGCCACTCACTCATTCACTGTGGGCTCCATTATGGTATCAGACACAGAAATATCGGATTCCACAGGCAAAAACTGTAGATGTTACACACACACATATACATGTGTACTCTCATTATATACAGCAGCTCACCCTCCCTCTCTTTCTGATGCATACATACAGGCACGCTCAAGGAAGCCGTTACTGAACAATACCGTCAAAATTGCTGTGTAAGCATTAGCATAGTAATGGTGCCTTGAATACATGGTCAGGCACAGCTCTCAGGTTATTAGACTCACTCCAGGTGCCCTAAATCTAAAAATGACCCCATTCAACCATGGCTGCAGGCTCATTTTATGCAATACAACGCTCTTCTAAGGGCTCACTGATATTCATGGAATTTAGCCAACTATACATAAAGCAGTGTAACGGTGGTATAAGAGAGAGTAAAGGTTTTAAAGAAAGGAAGGAAAGGATTATTATTCTTGCCTGGATAAAAAAAATAGAGTCAGAGAAAGACCCATGGTCTGCTGCACATTGAGAATGTGAAGCATAGTCTAGGTTTGCTATGTTTATTTGTGTCAAATGATGTATCTATTGTATCAGCATTAAGTGAAACAAAACTGTACATTTTCTGTATTGTTCTCTATTTGTTTGAAAACATATTTATAGGGATAGTCGTGTAGTTTATTAATGCACTTCTATGAAGCTGAAGACCAGTCAGCAGTCAAATAAAAATAGTCAGAATTGATGCAGCGGAGATCAAGATGTGAAGATTTTTTTGTCCCTAGTGTAGGTGAAGCTACAAAAACTGTTCATCACATAATGCAACCTAAAGAGTCTGCCTGACATTTTTCAAACCTCACACCTGCAAGTGTTCTGTTACAAGTGTCAAGTTTCAAACCCATTTTGAGATAACCCTAATGGCATCAAAATAACATAATCAGTGTTGATTTAACTACACACAAAAACAAAAATGTGAGTCAAACTGTGAAAACACAACTGTTTAAAAAAAATGAACTTCATGTGTGAAGATGCCTGTTTAAAACAGACAACCATATGAATAAGACCCTGTAAACTGTATCAGCAAGGTTAGTTACGATATTAAATTAATGGACTCGTTCTATCCAAGAACAGATACACATTTTAGATCTGTGAAGAGAGTGCACTGATCTATTTGCTCAAACATACAGGCACTAGTTGATTATTATCTATCAGAAAACAGCTAGTCTTACTTAATACATGGCTATTTACATTGCATGAATATTACATGTTGTTGGGAGGGACTGAGCAAATAGTCTAATCACTGTCCCTCCCTGGGGTGAGGCTGACCTCTTTCAGTACACTCCATTCACTCCAATGGCCTCAGGGCAAAAGGTGGAGCTCTGTGCCACAAGAGAGCTTTCCACCTGCCCTGTAACATAGCTCTTACATTTGTTTTATTCCTCACTTCGTCTCTGTCCCAGCTCATCCTCTGTCTTTGAACATAAAATAATGATGCCAAATAAATTGGAAGAGAAAGGGGAAAAGGAGAATGATACAGATGCACCAAGGTTAACAATTTTAAAAATATTGCATCATGGGGAAGGAGAGCAAGAAGGTGAAAAAAGAAAAGAAAGAAAGAAAAAGGGACGTGGATCAAATTCTATCCAATTATAGCAGGAGCTGAGGCGTAAAGTGAAATGGTTAGGGGAGGGAGGAGGTATTCTCACTAACTTAATGTAACCAGACATAGAGGAGAGGAGAGGAGAGGAGAGGAGAGGAGAGGAAATATTGAAGGGAGCTGAGTCAGAAGGCTGAGAAAAAATGTGATAGTAAAAAGTGATAGTAATAAAGAGGTGAACTGAATTTTTTAATAATAATGAAGAGCTACATTAGCATCCAAAAATGCGCTATGAATGGGTGCTGTTATATTATATACATTATGTATTGAATATATTCACATTGTGAACAGTTGTTGACAACACCACTCGTCCTCAAGTCCTTAAATCTAGCTGTACATAGCTATAAGAACATTTATACACACACTCAACAGCATTTGTTAGCTATTATAACTACCATAAATACATAGTCATAGACATAAACCTCTGGGGTCCATTTATAGGTGCTCACAGGAAGAGTTATAGTGGATGTGTGTTACCATTAAATATTATATTGTCCTAAAACATTTATTAAATGTTGATGCTTCTCATAAGTGCTATATTGGGTGGCCTATAAATAAACTAACAAAAAGGAATGTTTCTTATTTATTGTCTGTTTTGTTGAAATTTGTGAGCACAAATAAATATTTTAAACAGGATCAAATACAATTTAACAATACCTTCACGTACTGCATAAAGCTCATACAACAGCTTTGTGTGTTGAGTATCTCTTTATTCCATCTCTGAGCCTTTAATGTGGAGCAAAAGAAGAGGAATATCTGTGAATCTGAAAGGTGTGTCTTTTTACAGTCACTGCTTGATCTTCTAACAGTGACAGATCTTCCAAGGCTCTTTAATTGTTGCTTGTTTTAAAATATTCTGTAAAGTCAGACACAGTTGGTAATTGGACCATAAGGGAAACATATAAACTGACATAAAAAGTAATACATAGTACATCGCACTTTCATGTGTATCATATTGTGAATGCACAAATCTTTTTTAGGTGCTTTGTTTCATGATGTTTTGACACTGTTAAACATAGAGACATGTAATAAATTTGTCACATTCCTGTTATAAAATTAACATTTATGGTCCACTGTATGCAAGCAGAGGCCAGTAATTTAATGACTCTGTTTTCCACACAATATTATCTGTGCAATTGTGCCTGTGCATGTGTGAGATGAGTGTATATATGCGCAGTCTGATTAACACTCAAAGTCAGCCAGTGAATGATAAATTAGGAGCCAGTTTTAATTCACTTGCCACCAAAAAGAATTATTATCAAAATGTGACACACACACACAGACACACACACACAGAGAGAGAGAGAGAGAGAGAGAGAGAGAGAGAGAGACAAACAAATTAGTACAAAGGAGAAGAGCAAATGAGTTTATCCATACGCCATGACGCTGATAGCACTTTGAGACAAATACCTTTCCCCTTATGATATTCTCCCAGTGTTTATGGCTTGATTGTGCTGTATTATGTCTCATAATGAAGGGCAAATGAATGAAAAACAGCAGCAAACAATGGATGACCTCATATTTAGAGGACACTTTGTACTGTGGGGGGGTTTGATGTGTGCTGTAAATGTGGCTTTATAATTAGACTCCTGCTAAGTGAATGAAATACAACAGTAGTTAAATACTGTTTTCAATCAATTAATGTCTAGATTTTTCCTTTTGACTACATGTCAAGTTGATTAAATCCAAGGGTTTGCAAATAAGAAATACCTATACAATACCTATAGAATATAACAGAGGCATGTTTTCTCCAACCAGGAGTCCAAATATATTCAGTCTACAACTATTTTTTCAATAAATAGCAGAAAAATTAACCTTTGTGATAATAAAACTTTACTGTAACCTCAGAATTAGCAGCTGACTAGCCATCTTACCTAAACTTTTAAATTAAGAAGTTTTGAAATGGCATCTTCTGATTGTTGTAGATACTCAAATTTATAGCTTTTACAGCGGAGCGGTAATGGTATAGGCCATAAGATTATGAGGGTGCAGGCATTTATTTTTGTATTTTTTCTATTTTGTAAAAAACAAAAATATGTATACATCTTCTCTGCATGTTTGATGACTGATGATTATACAGTGTCTGTGCATTGTATACTTTACATAGTAATTTTCCTGGGCCCTCACAAATCTAGACAGGAAAACAAAATATAAAAATACATTAAAATGTTTTGTCAACTCAACTTTTAACTTAAGTACAGAAAATTAAATGTAAAACATTTTTTCATGATATTTCCATGATAACTGGGTACACTCCACTTGCTCATGAAGAAAACAATGTGATATCACTACCTTACGTTTTACAAAATATTGCCAGCAAAAGTATAAAACATAGACATATTTTAACGTCTATGTAAAGATAAACTTAGATCCCTAGTCTTTATAGCAGATTATAGGGGTTGCAGAATATGTAGTATGATATAAAAAAAAAGTTTAATGAAAGACAACTACACCATCACCTCAGAAAAAAAACCTTTTAAAATATACACAAGTGTGGACACAAACAAAAAACACAAAGCTGTGTGACGAAGCAGTTGAGCCGTTCTCTAATTCTTATTTAGTCCCTCAAATGGGATAATGATGATAATGAGAATGATTGCCAAAATGGATGTCTTGGAGCACAATAATCTAAACTGTCCATCACAAAGAGAAAAAAAGGATCTGTGCATTTTTTTTGTGCTCCTGTGTGTTACAGCTTACAGTACTACTCTGTAAATGAACTGGCATTAGCATGCTTTGAAAGGAGCAGAGCTGGGGTTGAAGGGAGCAGGTGAAAATCTCACTTTGAATCATTTCCCCTCCTGGTCCCTGCCATTGTTCCTGTCCTCACACATGGCAGAGGCAGAAAGAAAGGATCCTATTATTCCAGCCCAAGCCTGTTCTCCTCGTTTATCGTTTAAAGAGGGGGAAGAGAGGGGGAATATTCTGATGGAAAGCAGGGCCTCTGTGGCAGCCTAGCAGTTGTGTGCCAGCTGAAAAGACTCCGCAGGCTGAAGCTGCGGCGGTGCCCACCACCTGCCGAGCTCTTTCTCCTTCATCCCTCCCTTCTCGCTCTGCTCTCTTTCTCTGCCTTTCACTGTCAAGCGCTCAGTGACTCAGCAGTCCAGGTTCAATTCAGGCAGAGGCTTCATAAAATAAACAAAAAGAGTATAAAGAGAGAGAGAAATTATTAATTTATTAAGTGGGAGAGGTGAAAATGGGTGAAAGAAGCAGACGGATACATGTGTACTGTATTTTGTTCTGCATCAGAAAAAGGTCTAGTTGCACCTGGCTCTAGATTTTGAACTGATTTTCATGAGTGCTGAAGATGGACAAGATTTTTTCAAACTCTCTTCCAGAAATTCACGTGTGTAAGAATCAAAACTTGTACTTTGTATATCACAGCATCCACGCAATCTGTTCCTATGCCTGTGTCTTCCTGCCATACCTGCAACACAGACCCTGGACATCCTCCCCCTGCTCCACAAACAGACCCACTGAATTTAAGAACAGATATTGATGCTTAGAGTGTACTCAGCTCCCATCAATACTGATGGGTTATTGATGAAGGAGTGAATGAATCCTTGCACCACACCATCATGAGACAAGTATTGTCAGGGAAACATCTTTGTGTGAATGTTTGTGATGAAATAATGTGACAGGGGCTAAAGCAGGATGTAGTCAGACATATAAGTATACACACTCACACAGTAACAATCAATGAAATCTCACAAAAATGGAGATATATACATTGCCTGCAGCATTGCACTTTTATGCCAAGATATACATCTTCCCAGTGGGACAGGATTCACTACACTCTCCCCTGAGGAAAAAGGAGAAGGAGGAGGGCACAGTTAACTAGGTGGACAGGGGCAGGAGGATGAAAAGGTGCAACTATGAAGAAGAGCTGAAGTGTTAGGACCTCAGATGAACAGGACAGAGCTTTGTATAATATGGGAAAGCAGCAGTGAATCAATATTTCCCCGGATCTCGCTCCTGCTCCATCAGGAGCAGCATCTTATAACGACTGTATAGACAACCTGGCCTCCAAGGCATTAATTCAACACATTTTTAATAATTGATGTGAATCAAAACATTGAAGATATATGCACACACAATCAGAATGCATAAGTTCTACTTGTGGGCGATCAACACTCTGTCCAGGGTTTTTTATCAATCTGGTTTGTAGGCAGCTGGAATATCTTTCTTCACTCTTTACTGCAATTTAGAAACACTCTTTACATTGTGGTTCTGCATATATAGTCATCAGTGACAATTGTATCACATTCAACCTGATTCCAAAACAGCTGCAACTGGAACAAAAGGGATGTGTTCTTAAAATCAGGTTGTCCAAGTTTGATCCAATCCACAAAACATGAACATTTCACTCAGTATGTATGTGATCATGTCAGAAAAAGCAAAAAAGCTGTGTTTTTGACATATTTCAAGAACTTCAATGAGAAATTTCTGAGGATTTTAAAGGGATAATTTGACATTTTAGAACATACACTTTCTTGCAGAGACAGAAATTTACACATCTTACATTTCTACAGTAAATACGAGGCTTGAGCCAGATGGTTAGCTTAGCACAAAGACTGGAAACAAGGCAAAATGGCTACCTTGGCTTTGTTAAATGGTGACAAAATTGACATTCCAGCACTTAAATTCTAACTAATCTACATATTCTGTGACTTCTGTTTTATCTGTATAAAATTTGTGTGTTAAAACTGCAACTTGTCGTTTAATGTGGGTTATGTAGCCTTTTACTTAATGTACCGACATGAGAGTGGTATTGATCTTGGTATGAGTGGTATTGCCAAACTATTCCTCACAGCAAAGTTGAAACATAGCCAGTGACCAAGACAAGATTAGAGTCCTTCTGCTTAATCAGCACAGAGACAAGAAGGTCATCTGGCAGTGGAGATAAATGTGGATGTAGGCTGTGTGTGTGTATACCACTTATAACAGACACTGTCCATCTCCCTCGCCCACCATGGGCAGGCCAGGCATCTCTCATCCACATTCCTCAGATTATAGAGGGCCATCCCAGACGAGCAGAGGCAAGCCTGGACCCACCTGGGCAGACCTTGGTAAATTCCACTCATGCTCACAGACCCACTGGGTTGAGAAAAGCTGGGGAGAAGTGGGATCATTTTTTGGAATTGCTCTCTTCACCAGATGAAATCAAAAACAGCATTTGAATCTGATGAATTCTGAGTTTGTTCTAAAGGAGACTAAGCAGCCCTGAACGTGGATGACCCCTGGCAAACAGCCACTCCAGGTCTTTGCTGTGGGTAATGTCCACGCTGTACCCACCCACCTACCGTCCCCCTCTCGGCTCTCACTATTGTCTTTGCTTGACGCTGATGTTAGGGGAGAGAGGGGCTCGATTGGGGGAGGGCAGGGCAGGGCTATCGACACCAGACCCATTGTTTCTCAACGACCCCCATTCAGGGTCATTTAGCATGCGACACCTCTAGGGGCACAGTGCATTACTAATGGCACAGAAGAGCAATAAATGTGCCAGCTCCCTATACTCTGACCTGGACCAGGATGATGGCTAATAAGACAAGATAGAAAAAGGGGGTGGCAGAGGGAAAAACTGCCTACTTAAGGACAAGAAGGCAACAGAAACAGCACATCATGTATGGACAGCACTGAGAAAAACCAACGTAAGGCAGAGACGCTGAAGGAGCTTATCTACATACCTGAGGAGGGTGTGTGCATGAATGTGTGTGATCTAGGCAAGTGTGTGTTCACTGTAGCTGATGAGCAGGTCAGCAGCCTACAGGGGCATTCCTGCCAGGGCATCAAAAGGAATATGACAAAGAGACACTGGGGGAAGGGGCTGTAGACAGGCTGGAAAAGGCTCAGTGTTTACCACAGCTGGGTCTGTCCTAACTACAGGAGGTGGAGACAACAGTAGAAACATCTTACAACACAGCTAGATGAAGCATTTAATGTTCAGCTGTCATTGAGATGTTTAGACCTCTTGAAGGATTCTTTAGACATTTCATGAAATGCATTAAGCACTAAGACTGATACCTTAACTGTGTATCTGCCCATTAAAAGTGAATACATAGTCAGGAGACAACTACTGTAGCTTAGTTTAGCATTTAGACTGGAAGCAGGATGACTACAGGGTGATGGGTACAATGAATTCCTGGAGGTCAGTGTGACCAGTCAAGAACTAGACCTGCACATAAAATCCCAAATTTGTGAGCTGTAGAGATGCTGGCTGGCAGATTAGCTGACTTCAGCTTCATTTACTGCACAGGCATGGGAGTAGTACTGCTCTTCTCACGTAACTCTGCAAAAACACAAATACAGCAAGCACATTTCCCAAAATGATGAGCTATACTTTTCATGGTTGACTATTTTTAGTTTCTGCTGTTGTTAACAGAATATTTGCTATAGATGCCTCTCAGTCAATGTTAGTTATGATCTTCTTGCGACCACTTGCAGAGAGTCCCTGTCTTTTTCATCAATCAGTAAATACTGTTAATCCCAACTACAAAGTACTGTAGTTGGATAATTGTATAGAATACCAATTAGCAACATATCATCCATAACAAAGCTCTGATAATCACAGGAAACTGGGAACAGGGCTTCAAATCACAAGAATGAAATACATAAAAATGTCATCACAGAACATGTGACATGTTTTGTGCCATTACAAATTATTTATAAACATTATAACTTACACCAACACAATGACTAGACTAATTGTCAACAGAGGAACACAAAAGTCAAATTTGGTTTTCAATCAAGCTTTTAATGAAAAGATCATAAAATAACAGTTTATTTTTCCTCACTGCTGTACATTAAGACTGCAAGGTTGTGAGCGCTGAGGTCAGCTGTATTACACTTTTATGACACTTTGAGTTTGTGAGCCCCATCGCTATGCACAGTGGTAGCTCTGACCTGAATACGAGCTCTCTGAGGAGTGGAGATAATGAAAGAGCCCAGCCTGGGTGCTGCCAAAAGCCATAGATAGAGGGGAAGGGTGTTGTGGGTGGTGGTGGTGGGGTCACAGAATACTGGTGTGTGCGTATTGTGTTGTGTTTGAAGTCTAGATGGTTTGGAGGTGAGTGCACATACATGCCAGCAAAAGTGCACCTGGGTGTGTACACCTTTGCATGTGAAGTGTATTTGCCAAGGGGGAGGGTTTGTCTTTAATTATTCATCAGCAAAGACCCTACGTGTCCATCCCAGAGCTTCTCAGCTCATGGATCCTGATATATTAATGAGGGCTGTTCCTGAAGAAAATGAACCAAAAAGGAAGCTTAATACACCCACTTTATGGGCAGCACCATTAATCAACTCGTCAAGTACTATTTATTAGCAGCTAATCATGTCCTTCCATTATTGTAGTGTACATCAAGGTGACACTGTGCCTTTACAAATTAATAAAGATGTGTAATTTATCAATAATGTATGAAAATATGCTGCTACGAATGCAAATTTGAAAAAGGATATTTTGGTTACAGATGGACGGCAAAACAAAAGTATTAATGAAAGATGAGAGATGACAGAATGGCAAGATAACACATTTGTGTAAACACTGAAAGTTCTGAGGTAATTTGGTGTTTCCTGTTTTAGTCACTACTGCACAATGTCACTGGAGATACAGTAAATACTTATATGAAATGTAAAATGCAGCAGATTGGCAGATACAGTTGCCTACACAGTAACAGATTACAAGGTCAAGTGTATTTGAGATAAAGCAAGGGACAATAAAGCTTAGGTAGATTTTAATGGCACTCAAGTCCATTTTAAAACTGGCTTTGGTTTAGTCTGTCGAGATAAGAAGGAGCATCTCCATAAATAACTGGACAGACCAGCCCCTCTACTATACAAATGCCTGGAGAGGATGGTAGCAGTAACAATCGTACAAATAGCAATAGTCACGAGAAATAAATTGGAAACTTGGATGCTAAGGGAAGAGTACAGTCTCTGGGTTGCGTCTCCTGCTTTATATATTCATTTTTAAAGCTTTTGTAACACTGCATAATGATATGATACAGTATTTCAACAAACACACAGCAACAAAGATGAGGTAAGAAGAGAAAGACAAACAGTAAACTGTCAGTTAAATGGGAACTGATATGACAGCGTCTGGGTCCTTCCAGATGCTTTGAAAAACATACAAAGTGCACTTAGTAAAGCTATCTTATCCACTGTTTCTAAAATCCTCCGATATGGAACTAAGAGAAAGTGAAAACAAATGTAAAGGAGATGGAAGTGGCCAGTGTTTTAAGATAAAATGTATAGTTTTAGTCACATAGTCACAAGAACACTACTCTTCATCAGAGGGAAGTGTTCATTTTATGCATGTTTCTACTGTGTGAAGTTTTTTTATATATATATATATATATCACGGCAGCATGGCAACACCCAGGGAGAGCAAGGTTGTAAAGTTACAGTAGCCTCCATTCTGCACAGACAGGTCACAGTGTCCTGCCTGTGTCCACAGACACACACGAGGGGTCAAAGTTCAACTCCCCTAGTGTGCAGTCATTCAGTGAGAACTCAAGAACATATGGGCAAAAAAACACCCATCGTGAATCACATGAAATAAAAACCCTAAAGACTGACAGGTATAACTGAGAAAGAAGATATTAAATGCCATAGACCATTTACTTTTAGTTGGGAAAACAATTTAATCAGTTCTCCCACCAAAAGTAAACTTCACAGATTGTGGTTGATGGCTATGTTTAGTGTATCATTTTTGATTCTCAGCTTGAAATCATTAAAATAAACAAAAAAGGGGGTCCTGCCACCACCTCAGTCTCACACACTGAGAAAATTCTTTGCAGAGGTGAGGGCAGGACCAGAAATAAATACATTCATCACTGACAATAGACATTTGATAAAAAAGAACACTGTCAATAAGTGTTTGCACCAACTTTGTATGAAGCCCGGCCAGCCAGAGGTTTGTGCTGCTTTTACTCACAGAACACAGGCAGCTATATATATAA
>JAUMHL010000030.1:18539352-18552715 GCA_032362345.1 Sandelia bainsii
TCTCCCACACACCAACCCCCGATATATATAGATAGATATATATATCTATATATATATATATATATATATATATATATATATATATTTTAAAAAAACCAAAAACTATTTCAAGACATCTTAAAAGAAGAAAAATGACAACATTCACAGTTAAGACTACGCGATAAGCCTGTTTACATGCAGTGAAAAAAATTAAAGCTACATTCTCCAGAAAGCCAGCATACAAGATGTACCATTCTACTAAAACCCAAACCATTCAAGCATCACCAACTCACGCCTACGTATGAAGAGACCCAAGCAGCAGAGGTAGACCTCAAGTGCATGTGGGTAAACACAGAGATAACATTGAGCTAAAGACCCCGGCAAACAATGCCTTTTGATTAATACGTCAAGGGCTCACTGCACACCCCCATCTCTGCTGCCCCATCTGAAGACAGGCCAGAGGGCAAGGGGATTGGGGCTCAGGGTCACTCCAAAGCCAGCTGGCAGAGGGGCTGAAGGGGGAGGTGTCCCTAAACCACACACTCCTCCCCTTAATTGAATATGCAGCAGTTCACCTCGTGTTTAATGCTATGCTTTTGTTTTGGCAGCAACCTCTGTGGAAAAGCATCTTTAGAAAAAAACAAACATACACACAACCACCTCTCTGACTGGCCGAGCCTCGACTGAGGTCTGTAAAACTGTAAAAGTTTATGTAAACAATGAGATAAATACATGTTTATTTTTAGAGCCACACATGGTTCCATAATCATTCAAATGTGCTTTGGTTTAAAAAATAGTTTGTGGATTTGGGTATGAGCTTTTTTTTCTTCTTCTTAATTCTTTGTACAACTTTGCAACTATTTCTGAACATACTGTGTTACAAACTAAAAAGTAGACTTGTTTCGAGCTGCCTCGCCTTTGTCAAGGCTCTTTGTGTTAGTTGTAAAAGTACCCCCCTGTTTGTCATCAATATGAAACTAGTGTTTTGTTTTTCCCATGATTAAAATACAGAGAAAATCGATACAATACTATGTCTTAAAAATGTAGCTGAGAGTCTGCATTCACAGATGCAGAACAATCCCTGAAGTATTTGAATAGTAGTTGCACTAGTAGTAATAGTAATAGTAATAATAGTAGTAGTAGTAGTAGTAGTAGTAGTAGTACGGTCACAGTTTGGAGTTCATAGTTTTTTCTCTTTCTTTCTTTGTTATGTCAAACAAGCAAGCATTCAAATGCAGCTCTTCTGCAGAGATGGCTAGAGATCGTGTTGTACAAAAACACCGTTTGCATGACAGACATTATGCTGTACTGCAGTAAGTGCTGACAAGTACAATAACGTTTGAAGGCAATGCATTGTGGACTCCCTCTTAAGCTGGAAGAGGTCACAAGCAACAATTGATCAGGCGATAAATAGCATGTTTGTGGTTGGGCGGGGGGGTTAAGGAGTGTGGAAAAACTGTACCATGCAATCACTAAACAGCAACTGCTTAACAGCAAGACAACATAAACAAGCAACAACTCCGGGAGTCCAGGCTGCTAGTACCTTAAAACAGTAGTGATGTTTGTGTAACTGTAGCTGCGTCCCTATGATAAACATTTCACAGACCATAACATGACAAAAGAGGAATAAAAAAGGTCAAGAAGACAATTAAACCAAGATAATAGAGGAATGCCTATAACAAAAACTTGTAGTGAAGGTTTATGCTCCACAGCGTAACTGTTAAGAGTTGATACACTGGACAGGTTTCAGTGAAACCTACAGACATTAGAGGGGCCATTCCCAACTTATGGTTGCTTAAGATGAGGTAAAGCTTTAAATGTTTAAAATAACTTAAAATCATTCTGTGGTATAATGGAATACAGACAAATGTGCTGCTAGTTGTCCAGTGCACCTCTGTTTCTCCCTTCTTATTACAAGTTTTCACAAGTCTGGCTCAAAAAAACAACAAAAAAACAAACAAAAAACAAGCAACTGGAACTTCACATTAAAATTCTGATTATAATTCCTATCTTTTTTTTTTTTTTTTTCCTTTTCCATAATTTTTTTGGTCTGAACAGAACACATACAATGTCACCAAGTCCTGTTTTTAAAGTCAGGTAATATAAAGTGAAGAGGACTCTGGATACAAACAAACAAAAAAACCTTAAACTTTACCTGTTTTTTTTTAGGAGGTAAAGGTTTCATCATACCGGCCCACCAATCAGCACAAGTTTCCTTGCAAACCACAAGAACCTTTGTCAGTCTCAGAGTCATTGGCCAAAATTCCATCAAAAGAATGGATTTCTTTGTGTGGACTTAGAATATAATTCATAATTTGTTTTATACAGCAAAAAGAAATCAAAATTGAAATAATTTAGTATGCTATATATCTTAAGTACATCTCTTTTAAAAACTTTGGTTATGAACTTGTCTAGCAATGTTTGTTAGTTAGCTCTGTTCTCCTCAACATTCATAAGATCTTTGGAACACTATACAACCATCTAAACTAACTAACCACTACTTGCTCCAGGCAGGAAGCTACAGTACATTTTGAGGCGGGGCCACACTGAGCAGGGCACCCAAAAGCTATATTTGACAAGTAAAAACAACAGCTACAAACAATATTAATGTATAAAATCTATGAGCATTAAAAACCTGTGTTGAGAGATGGGCGGGTTAAAGCATTAGGTGAAAAGATACCATAATCTACACACTTTTTACAATTAATTACATAGGAACTTTCAACTAATCAACATAGAGTTCATAAGAGTAATCAGAGGTAGCAAGGTCACAAGCCTATATAAATAGACTTTTCTTTTTTCTGAGGGGAGGAAAGCTATACAGACGAAAAAATAAATGTACCCACTGAACATAACTTTCAGTCTACAACATCCTCTCCTTACCCCCATTAAACCACCCCCCAACCCAACTCAAATCCCTCCCCTCCATAAGAAAAACCCCAAGACCTTCCAGTTTAAACATTCACTGAAACGTTACAAGTTCTCTAAGTAAAACAAGTACCTCTAGGGTTTCATCTTTCCAACCAGCACTAGCAGGCAAAAGCCATAAAAATTAAAATCTTCTTTCTATTAATGTGAACAGTTGTCGAGAGGACTTTGAGTATGTGTTTAATGTACAAACTAAAACTTAATCCAATGTCATCCCACCGTGAATCTTCTTTCAGGGCTTTCAGATAAAGCACGGAGATGGTCCCAAACCCAGTTACCTCTCCGCCTACACACAGATCCCCATCATCAACATAACAACTGATATAAAGCTGTCAGGGTAAAACTAATGTTTTGCTGAATTATTGCCAGTATTGTTTGCATGGGTTTTTGGTCAAAATAGCAATAATGGACTACAGAGGGGACTCTTCAGTTAAGTTGAGTTAGTCTGAGGAACAATCTCAACATGACTCAATGCTCAACGGTAAAAGAGAGGAAGGGGTATGAGGTGAGGGGGCTTGATGTTATATCAGTACCCACATTCACATTTCACATACTTGCAATGCAGATCAAAAGTCATGCCACTCCACCATGACTTCGTGACTTTGGAGAGAGACAGGCGGAAATTGCCCCTCTAGAACTCCTGAGAGGTGAGCAGACATCACTTGATATCGATGATGACATGATCCTCGCATCAACAAGATGCCACCATCACCAAGAGCCTATTGTGACTAACAGCTACATCATTCACTTAGCCAGGGCATCATGAACTGGAATTAATATGTGTGTCTGCATGTGAATGCGTACGTGTGCATTTATTTGCTTTTGAGATGGAAAAAATGTAGAGAAATTTTTTTTGTGTTTATCCCAGAGTTCTTTGGCTTGATGCATTTCTAAGAGGGTGAGGTGTGCATTCTCAGGTGACTTATGAGGTTGCGTTGCTGAGTAAACTTCCCGCCACATAGCTGGCATTCATACGGCTTCTCCCCAGAGTGCACACGCATGTGCTCTGTCAGACGGTACTGACGCGTGAAGCGCATGCCACACTCTTCACATGCAAATGGCTTGAGGCCAAGGTGGCTGCGCATGTGGCGTGTCATGGTGCCCCTCTGGGTGAACATTTTACCACAGATGTTGCAGGGGAAGGGCCTGGTCAGCCAGTGGCTTTTTTCATGTTGTCTCAGCGTTGCTGGGTCTTTGTAGCTCTTACTGCAGACTGTACACTTGAACGGACGTGTTTCAGAGCCAAAGCTTGAGGGACCTACAGGGGCAGAAAGGTCCTCTGCTTCCTCTTCATCTTCCTCTTTTACGAAGGTCCCTCCCTCCTCTTTGATGTAGAGCTCATCCTCAGTGTGTGTCTCCACATGAGCATTCAGCTGCTCAGAACTGGGGAAGCCCTTACCACAGGGAATGCACACATAGAGGTTGTCTCCGAATGCTGGCTCAAAACCTTCCTGCCTGTACACGTAGTTGGCGCTGTGATGTCCCCCTCCCGTTCCCCCTCCTGCACTCTCTCCATCACTTTGACCGCTCTCATCACTGTGGTCCTGGCCATTCTCTCCTGCTTCTTCCTCATCTTTACACTGAAAGGACTGGTCAGAGGCGAAGCTGCTACCACTGCCCCCTACAACCCCAGAGGAGCGTCCATCTTTAGGACCTACAATCACCCCATTGACCAGGGGCCTTTCATGCTCTTCAGACTTCAAACCTGATGCCTCTCTCTTAGGCCATTCATTTTTGCGAGCACCCTGCCGGGATTTCTTCTGTGGTGGTGGGCCATCAGGCTGGTTTTGGTTTTCCTCTGAGGTTTTAGAGGAACAGTTGAGCTCTATGGTCTCTGAACCACAGGTGTCTACACCTGGTAGGGTAGTAGAAGAGTCATCCAATGAGGCACTGTTGGTTGTGGATACTGAGGCAGACTGAGGGGATCCTTGGGAGTTGCTTTGAGGGCTGAGGGCATCAGTGGCCGTGCCTGCAGAGGGAGGGCTCTTCTTGGACAGGTCCAGTCCAAGGTCTGGCTCCCCAGCACTTCCTCCACTACTGACATTACCATTGCTGCTGCCATTTGCCCCATTTCCATTCTTCCCAGAGCTGCCAACAAACATCTCGTCATCTGAGAATTTGTCCCGAAGGCCTTCATCTGGCTGTGGCTGGTCGGCATCGGAAGGTGTCGCAGGATAGTGGTTGTTGGAGCCAACAGGTGTAGAAGAGGAAAGGCGCTGGTTACTGAGGCGTAAGCGGCTAAGGGGGGCTGTGGTGGAGGGTTTACCTGGCAGGGTTTTCCCACCATTGCGCTTGAGTTTCTTTCTGCACAGAGCAGCGAGGTCATGGAGCTGGAGGTAGCTGGCTGCAGTTAAGAGGGCACTGAAGTTCTGGTCATTGCTCTGATCCGTTGAGGACAGGAGCTTCCCAGTGTAGATGAAATCCAGAACTTGCCTGAATACAGAGGGGTTAACCATCTCTGTATCGAGGTTAATGAGGTTATCGTGGAGGACCAATGATTTGAAGTAGATGCTGCTTGCGGCCAAAATGTTCTTGTGGGCACGGAAGAGTGCATTCTCCACCACGATGATAACATCACACAGGAAGCCTTTGGCTCTCTGCTGGTTGAGTTGCAGCAGCAGTTGTTTGGCATGATTTGGCAGTTCCATCTCCACCTTTCTTCTTTCCTTCTCTCTCTCTCTTCCTACACGATCACCTGAAGCTGAAAGAAAAAAGTTATAAGATGGTTAGTGTTATTAAGTATTAGAGTAAGTAGAGTAAGTATTAGAGTGATACCATGAAAAATACTGCTCAACGCAGTGTGTAAGCCAGATGTACTGTATACGAAAAACTTGAACTTTGGTCAGGTAACAAAAAGTTTCTAAATATGGATACCTGGACATGAAAAAGAAAACAAAAAAAAGGTAAAAAAAAAAGAAATACTGACCTAGCAAAATAGACCTAGTCATGGGTTGATCAATTCACTATGCATTAGCTTGGTGGCAAAACAGAGTTTGTGTTGTCACCAGCAATGATTTTTGTGTTATCTCTGTTTAATTTCTAGCTTACTGCAGCCTTCAGTAGAATTAAAATTTGATATTGTTTTAAAAAATGACATCTACAATGCTTGCATGTCTTACGACCCACAGTGAGTTCATCAATCTAATCTTTTTGCTCTCAGGGAAAATCTAGAAAAGTGTTAGCACAGCATGCCACATAATCACACAGCAGCTTAGAAAGTGGAACCCTACGTCCCTCTCATCTTCCTTTTTAAACAAACTGCAACCCCACATGGATCATGTTCGTATTGTACACACTGCCAACATTCTGGCACAAAAGCCAAATGGGTGGAGAAGAAGAAAGGGTAAAGTAACTACTTTTCTAAAGGTGCCACCTCTCAGCTTCTCTTCCCTATCACCACAAAGTAACTCTAGTTTCGGTGGGGTGCCCTCTTTGGAAACTCAGCTCACTCTAGTATCCATTAGGTCATGGTAATGTCAACCCAACCCATTGTCTGAGGTTGGAGGTCGGTGGCATAGTAGGCCTGGGGGGTGGATTAGGTGACACCTAAGCAGGTAAAACTACACAGATATAGCAGAAGAGGGGGGTGGGGTGTGGCTCAAAAACAAGGACAGCACCACCTGATCCTCCAGAGAGGCCCTCATTTATGGAATTGGGACAGTTGACTCTCATTAACCGTTAAACCACAAACTGACCACCTATTATATTCCATAGGGCTGGTACTTGGGTTCTTTCTGCATTCTACATACCATAGTGTATTTCTAAGTCTGATATTGAAAACACATATTTGTTAAAGAAATGTAATTCAGCAGAGCCTATCCACGACTCAGGTGTAATGGTAATAGAAGTGTATTTTAGTGAAGGCAGCAGGGTCTGCCCCCAACTCATGTTTAACATGTTCTTAAAGTCCTGGGCATGCTAGAAAAATGGACACACATTAAATGCCCCTGATCAGAGAATGGTATACTGTATTACAGGAGATTAAACACGAATGCAGAGAAATGCTTAACTCAAGCCAGAAGTACCCATGAAAATGCTCCATTTTAACCCAGTGGCAACCGACATTTTTACCGAAAAACATTTCAATAATACGCAGCAGAACTCTACCATCTCAGAGATGACAAATTGTCAATTTTACATTTGACTGGCTTAAAGCAATTAAAATTTGGTTGTCTGATAATTTTCTATGCTAAGATAAACCTTGTTATATGGTGTCTCAGGCTGAGATGGAGACAATGTTTTATTTTAGACATAATGCACTTATCTTAGCAAACATCCCTGTATCAGTTCACAGAGGTCTAGAAAGCTGCTTCTTGGCTCTTGACCAGGTCTTCAAAGAGGTCTCATGTAACACCAATCCTGATCTCTTTACATTGGCTCCCTATCAAATACAGAATTCTTGTGATTACTTTTAGACATCTGCATGTCTACATCTGAGATCTACTGCAACCTTGTGTCACCAGTGGGTCTCTAAAAAGTAATCTAGTTAGATTTTTTGGTTGTTCCTCACTGCAGGCTAAAAACTAAAGGAGCCCATGTCTTTGAAATTGTGGCTGCTAAAATTAGGATCTCTATCACCTTGGACTTTTGCGTTTGACTTCCTTTGAACCATGTTCTTCTTAAAATCAATTTTGTCACATCAGACATCATGTTACATAAATGCACAAATAACACACAAAGACCACAAACTGCCATGGAAGAAAGTGTCAATATAGAAAAGAATGTTAGTTCTTGTAGTAAGAACAACACACTATGCAAAAATAATCAGTTACAGGCATGAACACTGTGCAAGAAAGAGATGGTAAAATGTATTTAAATGGAATTTAAATCTTTAAATGGAGATGGCTGGCTGAGATATCAAAGTCAGTTCAGTTGGAACAGTCAGGGTAGCTGATACAATCAGCTGGACTGATCATTATGCTCAGGTCCAGGTCTGGGCTTGTCTCCTCTATGACACTTCTACCAATGGTCTTCTTCCCTTCCCCCATATTTCCTCTGCACCTCTCCTTCTCTCTCTTCATCTTCCCACCCTCGCCAACCTTTCACTGGGCATTAAGACACATCCAAGGAACAGTTTTCTTACCCAAAAATAAATCATATACTCTGGAATATGTAAACCAGATCTGCAGTTGATTGCAGAATGCATGACAGGGATTTACAGCACTCAACCCTGCAAGCAATAATAGAGAAGAGGTTCTGCTAGAGAAAGAAGGGCCTCTGCTATGATGCCAGCCAGGAAGCCATATATCAGTCAAGTCTCTCTTAACATACACACACACCTCTACAGGCTTTATGGGGGTATTCAAGAGGCTTTTCCGGCAGACCGACATAAAAGGGGGCTGGGCTCAGAGCAGAGAAGCCAAAGGAAAAAAAAAAAAAAAAACAGAGCCTCCCCCACCCTTCTCCTCTTCTCATCCCTCGTTCTCTCCCTCTCCTCCCCCCATCACCCAGAAGGCTACCCTCTCCCCCTGGCCCCTCCAGTGCTGTGCTGTGCCGGCTGGATTCCAGGGAGCTGCTAATGGATTACGGCTGATCTATATGCAGCTAGGGTGGGACACATGTAGGCCCAGCTACCCTCAAATGGTGCTGCCCAGGAAACAGGCTTAATAAAACAGGGGGCAGATAGGCTTGCATCATTATAGCAGCTCCATCTGTAAATGGATGACGCTCCGTCTAGAAAAAATTCTAGTACCATATTGTTGATGTTTTTCCAGTTACAGGATCATGGCCTCACAGTTATAGTATCGGGCCAGGGACGGATAAACCATTAGAAAGCTGATTCTACTAGAACAGCTAGAATGATGTCTGCAGTATGCAGGATAATTAGTTAATCAGTTAATAGTTGGCAAGCAGCATTTTCTGCAGAGGTGGATCCCTAATTTTTTTAAGCCCACTGCAAATACTGGCAGGGAGGTTGAGATGTGTCAAGATCATATCTGCCATCAGGATGGCATTGAGAAAAAAGGCTTGATCTGATCAAATTTGGCAGCACATCCCACCAAAGCTAGCTCTGGGCTCGAACTGCAGACTTGAGCAGATGCCCTTTAAGCACAGGCACAGGCTAAACATACCATGCTAACCTTTTCAAAAACTGAATTAAACTAAAAAAAAATGATAGAGGGGGCAACCTCATTTTTTAAAACACAATACTAGATAGCTTAGCCTCAACCTTGACATGTTTCAACCTTGACATGTTTCAGAGGCCTGCTGATGGAGACAGACATGACAGACATAATCAGGATACCATATCCATGTGTTGATTTGATACAGAAAACTAGTGAGCACCAAAGTGCTCCTAGCAGTGAATGAGTGTCAGTTTGTTCTAAATTAAACTGGTTACACCAGAGATCTGGATGATCTTGTTTAACTTAATTTACTGCTGCCTGGCATTGCATTATTCTGTGAGCAAATAAACCTTTCAGAGTCAGTGTTCGTGCAGTGAAGGTGACTGAGAGACCAGTGGGCTGTGGCACTAATCTCCTCAACAGAGGGTAGAGAGCCAGAAGAGAGGGCAGAGGTGAGGCAAAGTCCTATGGTGCAATAACAAAACACTGTGAAAGGTCATCGGTTAACAACCAATAGAAAGACTGAGTATTATTTTTAAAACATATTGAGTCTAGCCTTCATAGCAAGATTGTCTTTGACAGTGATTCTTTTAAATATACAGTAATGACTAGGAGGAAGACTGTTTTAAGCATTCAGAGAAAGGGACGTAATAATACACCTAATCAAAAGGCCTTGATTGTGCACACCCTCTCACAGGCACTGCACTTACCTACATGCACATGCAAACACACAGTATGTTGGTGGGCAGAGAGAGTGGGGGAGGGGTTAGGGGGATGGTACAAAGCCAGTTTGAAATACAAACACCAAGCAACCACAACTGAGCCATTTCAACACTGCTCATATTGGTGCATGGGTAACGTTGATCCATGCAGGACTCAAGGGTAATGCAATTATCTGAGTTTCGGTTTATTTGTTAACGAAATGATGGTTCCCAGTACAGTGAGGAGATTAACTTTTGTCTTACACCTGTGTAATATCTGCTGCATCAGAGGAAACCCCCAACCTATTTGTAATGACTTGATATTGATTTCAATTTAAATCAACATTTCAGAGACTTTGGTCTACAGTACTCGTGCTGTGTTTAAATACACACAAAAATAAGTTACTGGTGCAAATGTCATTGAGAAAGAAAATTGGAAAATGACACATAATGCAATACTAAGGTTAGTGTAAAACATGGAGTTAAATGCAAGCAGTCATTTAGTAATTTCCCTCTGTGATATTTTTTAACTTGGAGTGTATTAGTATATTAATTATTCCCCGTTTTCAGAGCACTAGGTTTGAGCAGACTATGCAGTACAGTATTTTTTACTGTGTGCTTACAAATAATCTACTGTTCGGCTGTGGAAACCAGCTTACTTATTTCTGTTTTTAATCATAGTTTGGATTGGTTATAAGGATGCACTTGCGAGTAATAAGGTTTCCTTTCATCCTGCCACACTGCTGTCAAATTGATACTTGTTCTGTCAGAAGTCTTTGTCATGCACATGCACACACGTTAGAAACTCTTTCAGAAAGCCTGTTAGGTGTATACATGCAAAGAATTCAAGTTTCTCTTGTTTCCTGGGTAAGTTATGCATATGCAAATACACTGAGCATGATCCAATGTCTCTTAAAGAGAAATAAGTAACTTTAAAAGATCAGAGTTTAATCGAAAAAATCTTAGTACAACATCTGTTTTTTTGTGCTGAATTAATAATCATGCTGTACACAGAGAATATAATAATCAACAAGATGCATGGAGAGCAGACTTTGCAGTTTCTTGTTTCAACTACAGACTACCAAGGGCGAAATAATAACTGAAATCACCTGCTGTGGCCTTTGTTTGAAATGACAACCTGCCTATATTCATGTCTCCATGGAAAATGGTTGAAGAGTTCTGATGAAGAGCATCTGCTGGAATTCTGGACACAGATCCAATTAGAGTTATTTCTTTGGAAAAGATGCAGGAAAGACATCCTGTTGCACAAAAGCTCAAAAACGTTAGGAAAATAGGTAAAAGATTATCTGCTCTAACAGAGACAAATTTCCACAGAATTGGTAGATACAAATGCTAGTGAACAGGTGCATGACCCTAGTGATGCATGGCTGAAGGGAAATAAATGAGTTACAGTATCCCTGCCACAGTCTGGGTAGAACCAATTAAGATTCATTTTCTGTCAGGCAGTTCAGCCATGTTGCAGACTAGAGTGCAGCAGAATGAAAAGAGAGCCATCCATTTCTTCACAGCAGAAGGTCAGTGGTTGCTGTGTACCCCAGATGTGACTTGCAACAAAGGTTCCCAGCTGGACTCAAAGCGTGAATGTTGTGGTTATGTCGCCATAACATTTTTCTTAAGATTTTCCTTGTGTGATAAAGTAGTAGAGTGAAACTTGCCTTTTTTCTTACATCACAACTTAACAACAGGTCATGTGCACACCATCCACAGGTAACACTAGACACTAAACACACATATAAGTCTAGAGGGAGTAACAGGTATGCAAATATACTTTCTCATCAGTGCAAAAACAGCATGTACACCAAAAACTTTCCCAAAATCGACCTTTACATTTACTGTCATGAAGGTGCTAGATACTATTGCCTAAGCTGAATCACAAAACCCTCCCTCCACACTTAATAATAACATTATTTATCAGCATGGGACAATTTAATGGCATAATTAAAAAGATGCAATAAAACAATAAACACCAGATTACAAAGATGAATGAATGCCAGATGCCATTTAAGGGGTAATTTTGTCATTAGTGTGCAGTGTATGTGCAGAGATAAGCAGTTCTGTATAAGGCTAAAAATACAGTGCTGAAAAGCACTCGCTATTATCAGTTACTGTGTGAAGATCAACATACACAAATAAATAAACATAATCAATTTAAAATTACTTCTGTAATGTTTTTTAAAAAGTTGACCTGACTACTTTCTTATTCCAGCTGTATTTGAAAAGAGCACCAACATAATAGAACCAGATGGAATTCAATGCATAGCCTATGTGACGGACAAATATTTTCTAGATGGGCAGAATTTAAATTAATTTCCAATCCAATCTAATTTTAAGTATGGCTGTAGCACATACAAATCCTTTCACATGCCTTACTGAACGCATTTTGCTTTTGCTTCCAACATTTTCAGCTCACAAAATCTATACATTTGTGCTAAACACAATTTAGCTAAACAACCACCTGAATGTGTCTTACTTGCTAATAAAAAAACAGGAGATAAGAGATTATACGATTTGCTATACCCTGAGATAAACAAATCCAGGTATTCAATATTTAACCAAACCCTACTTTGCAGGTTTTACCAGCAAATACTTACTACTCTCTCTTTCTTTCCACTATGGGTTTATGCAGAAGTGTGCATCTCCAGTGTGTGTTGCCACAGTTGTATTGTATTTTGTGTCTCAGTTACTGCATCCAAAGTGTGCCCTGGAGAAATTAAATAAAGACTGAAATTAACTTAGACTTTCATTTAGGCTACCAGCAATACTAGCCTAGAAACTGGCACCCACACATACTGTATCTAACTGTGTATCCTCACCAAAAGTGATGTGATCAACTAAGTGACTGTATGACTGGAGTGATAAAGTGCCCTCTGTCTTAGAGAATGGGCCTTGTTGATGAGATAAAACCCCTGTAAACAGCAGCAGACCCAGATGAGTTGGTGTCCAATGCTCAGGCTGAGGACAGAGGGCATGTTGGGTAAGGACAGATCCTGTATGGTCCATGGTTTTACAGAGCTGCCACCCCTCCTCCTCCAGCCTTTACACACTGTGTAACCTTCTGGCTATCAGCACTACATTCCACAGTCTGTTTCTTATTCTTAAAGAAGAACAACAACCCTGCCCTATGATGTTTTAGCCACTGAACAAACCTGACTGCCCTCAAACAAGCAGCACAGGCAGATCTGTATATATACACAACAGCCTAGCAAATCTATAAGTCCTCATCCAACATGTCAGCAGTACATATAGTCTAAGTATCCTTCCTACTGCATTGTGGTGCACACACACACACACACACACCCCACTGTAAGCCATGATCTCAACGTACACAGGATACTGTGAGTGTATTGAGAAGGGGAAGGGACAAGTAGGGTGAGGCAAGACCAACCGGCTGATCATGAGGCACATACACGCACACACACGGGTCTCAAATTACCCTCCAGGCCACACTTTGTAGTCTACACTAATCAATGAAACTAGTCACACTGATCAGTTGACTTGACATGGTCATTTTAATGCCCTGAATTAGCTTATTTGAAATTCATTACCAGATGTACACGTTAGTGAATATTTGACAGCAGTTACACTATACACCACCAGTCAAAAGTTTAGACACACATAGAAATGACCATGTTTGTGAAAGAAAAGCAGATTTCATAACATCAAATTGAT
>JAUMHL010000030.1:18570308-18634789 GCA_032362345.1 Sandelia bainsii
GTAGTGTGAACTTTTTACATTTTCCATAAATTTCACCCGAAAGCCAAATATCCCTAACTTTTTGTGAGTAGTGTATATCTTCACATCCATTAGTGCTGACTGGGCCATGTGTGCATACCCTCTTTCCACAAGGATGACTTGTCCGTGAATGATTTCTCTGTCCTTCAGTTCTGAGCAGCCGTCTTCTGGGTCTGCCGGTACCAGGAAAATCTCATCATAAGATGATGTCTATAAACCAAAAGAGAGCAAATGAACATGATCAGAAAGTGAGTGTATATGCATGTGACACGAGAATATTTTCGGCCACAAATGAAATTCACGTGAGGGCAGACTTAGACTTACAAAATGTCCCCCAAAGTCTTTAGCAGGTGCCGCACTGAAGATGTACCCTATCTCCTCTGGACTGATGACCCGAAAATACAGCAATTCATTAATCCCAAGCCCTGTCCAAAAAAGAAACACACACCACAATCCGCTTACCTCATAGATATGAATAACTAATAGCATCATAAGTATGAAATCAGAATTTGTTAACCATAGTAGCGGAGTGTTATGGGTTGGAAATTCACAGAAAACGATACTGCACAGCTTTATTTGTAATGTGACTTCACACGCGTAGAGGTGTCAAATGGTCAACTTTAACTTCACAAGTTTCGAATCGTGTCGGAGACAAAAACAAAAGCTTTGGCATGCTTCTGAAATCCTTTAGCTAACGCCGAGCAATTTGCTAAATTAGCTAGTGTACTAGCATATGAAACTTGCCTCTACCTCTTCCGTCTCACCTGACATGCGACTAAACTGCATGAAAACACTCCAGAGGTATAAAATTAAAGCTGTTGTCCCAACAACCTTTGCCATGTTTAAGACATCTGTATCACTCCAAGACGTTAACTACACAAACATGACTTCAAAGTGACTTTATATTTGACACCGGTCTTTTGTCGAGTCTTGTTGCTAGGTTAGCAAACATTTCCACAATTCTTTTAATGCGCATGCGTGCGTTGCAAAGCCGGGGTAACGTGCTAGGTGGTCCCGGGGCAAACATATGTTCTGGGCCCCTCTAGCCCCCGTGTTACTATTCTAACAATGCTGTGTGTAATGTATAGCATATAGTTTTGTTTTATACTTTTTTAGGCTAATAACGTAAATTTATCTGAAAGAAATGTTAGCAATGCCAAGCATTTACACTTAATTGCAGTTCTGACAGTATCAGTATATAATATAATACGGAGGCACAACTTAGGAAACAGGTTGAAACAGGCTTGTGCAGCAGATTGACCCACACTGTGCTGGTTAATTATCTTTCACAGAAACAGAGGGATACCTCTTTGACCTGCATGTATGCTAATAGATGAGGGGCATAAACTAGGGATAACCTGGTACCTGATTTGCCATAAATTCATTAAAAATATTAGTAGATCAGTAGTTTTAGCAATCATTGTAGGAGAAACACAGGTGTAATTAACAACATAAAAAAAAAAACAGTTTAGGAGGTGTGCTTATTTGCTTTCTTGCATATCTATTTCTTTCTATGTGGCCAAAGCTACAGAGAGCAGCCAGTTAGTTAACTTTTGATACACTGAAACACTGTTTGCCAATTCATTTTAATTAAGTATGCCTGAGTTTTTTATGCCTCCACCCGGCAATAACCAGGGCCAGTAGCGTTATGTTTTTGGGTTGTCCGACTTTACGGACACCCAACTT
The DNA here is from genome assembly GCA_032362345.1 of Sandelia bainsii. Lineage (NCBI taxonomy): Eukaryota > Metazoa > Chordata > Actinopteri > Anabantiformes > Anabantidae > Sandelia > Sandelia bainsii. Next base: position 18,572,013 of record JAUMHL010000030.1, read on the forward strand.
GTGCGAACGCGATATATAAGGAACGCTTGAATGGAGCTTCTTTAAATTTGGCCTTAAACTTGGACCAAGTGATGAACTGATTTGATTTTGGTGGCCATAGTTAAAAGTTCAAGGTCACACTGACTTTACATTCATCTAGTTCTTGTGGCTCATTCTTGTGAACACAATTTGTGAAGAATACTTTTAAGGAATTCCTTCAAATTTCCTTCAATTCACTGAAAAGGCCAATCTGGGAATATGCAATCAATATGTCATTAATACAAAACACTGCAATGCAATACAAACCTTTTTACAATGACCCGCATTATGAGAGTAGGTAAGAATTAGCTAATATGCATTACAATGACCATATGACTCTTATCTGTTGATTACGTGCTTTAGTGTGGCATATTTTGTACAGACATGTTCCTGACTAAATTGGTACAAGCCACTTGACTCTCAGGACTTATCAAAGAACTATCATATAATTTGTGGGTTAAACACTTAAGGTTACTAGTTAGGGAGATATCCATTATCTAAAAGGCATTTACCCAGACTTTCTTAAAAGGAAGACATCTTTAAAAAATATTTGTAAAGTAGATGTATTATCTGGCATTATGATTCAAGCATTTATCCAAAGATAAAATGCATAATAAAATACAGTTTTAATAAAAACTGAACATTAGAATTAGAATGAATGTGTATATGTTTTGCATAATTGTTTTCTTTTTTGCATTAGCTTGCATTTGTTTTAGCCAGGCATGCCTGTTAACAAAAATTACACTTTGCCTGAAATGGCAAAGTGTAATTTACATAAAAAGTTTTAAATCCTTACCACTTCCTAATATTGACGATTTGTTCAATGCACAAAAATGCACAATGCAATTCCTTGAAACTATCAAAAAAAGAAAGAATATAATCATCTTCATGAAGGTAGGATTTATTGCAGAATCTAGTCTAAATATGAAGCATTTGTACAGCAGAAGAACTCCAGTTGCAGTATTTATTCTTTTGAGGATGTCTGGATCAGTTTTGCATCTTTCTTCCTTTTTTCTTTCTTCTCTTCATGCATCGATCCAAGTACCCAGATGGCAACTCACGACAGCAATATTTTGCTGTGTTTTTGCATTTGCACAGCTTCTTTCCTGTTCTCACCTGCAATGAGTTAATGAGAAATTAGGTTTAAATGATGAAGAGAAAATTTAATAAGCAATGCTTCAAGTCTTACAAATGTTAGTGTGGAAAATGTAATTTGTTTTTGTACATTTTGGACTATGAAAAATTAATACAATCATTGAGGGATACTGTCACTTTCAGTCTCGTGTGGTAATACATTATTTTCACACTGCAGCAGATTGATCAGCTGTCAGCAAACTGATTTTACTTTTTGAGGTCTGGGACTATCCAAACCAATGTTGAATGTTTGTTTGGCTTAAAGCATGTAAGCAAATAGTAGATGACAAAATTCACCTCCTAACTTTAGACATCATATGAAATTAAATGGGACTGATGCCATAGCTCAATGAATTTGTCATGTATAACAAATGTTATGTTATGTTGGCTCTTAAAGCACATAAACCCCTACTGGACTTTGCTCTCTTTGTTAGCTGTAATATGTGCCTGTATTGTTTTGCTCACAAATGAGTGAAAGCTGAGTTGCCACTGGGAAAGAGTGTGTCACGCTTTACTGTTTTAGGTGAAATTTCTTTTTCCTAACAACTACTCAAAAAAACCCAGATATTTGATGTATTACATTTTATTTAAGTTTTATCACCCAAAGTAAGTGATAGTGTTAAAGTAAATAAAATGTGTTAATTTCTGAAAAGCACATTTAAAGTAATATATTAGTACTGTAAGTAGTCTATCAATCTTTAATAAAGAGTAACTTACTTGTCAATAATTATAACTTAGAGATGATAGTGACTGGTCATTATGATAAAACCAAAAATCTATAAGAAATCATGTTGCTTTGACCTTGGTACAATAAAAAGTTAACTCATTAGTCAGTGAGTGACTATACACACTCAGTGACTAATGTTTCTGATACTTTTTCCACTCCTGTCTTCACAAAATTCAGACAGTAAATGTGGGTTGACACTGCTCAACACGGCAGGGGAATTTTGTTTGTGCAGTCAGTGTGTATGCATGTTGTGAGCAACACATAAATGAAGAAGGAACATGTATAAAGAAGGAAGCATGAAAGTCTTTTAATAGCCATTTGTTTTGCACAACGCTAAACCACCAGTAATACACAGAAACGTCACTGAACAGGGGCAAAAAACACAATGTGTTAAAGTCAGACTGACCAGTTAAAACACAAAAAAGTCTGACATGTTAGTTTATGTATTATGTTGATTTTGTTAGTTTTTTAATGTAAAATTACACAAGATTTGATCAACGAAACCTCATCTGACATTTTTTCCCATAGATACAACTTCACACTGAAGAAGTGGTAAATTTGGAGGTAAGCGTGACTGGATTAATGTCTAGTGTTTACATTTCTAGGAACCTTCATGAGACCTCACACGCATCTTATTCCACATCAGATCCGGTTATTATAGTAGTGCTTTCATTTGCTAGAAATCAAATGCCCTTTTAGTATGTCTATAACATAATTTTCTTAAATTTTATGTGTACAATTTAAAACAAATAATAAATATATATTCAAATAAATAGTTTGACTACATTCATAAATAAATAATAAAACTGTGCTGTAACGATCCTCTGTTATAAAACCAAACTCCTGACTTATTACTGAGCTTTTGGTGAGTGCTGTGTTATCTTTTGTCTATAAAGAGACAGCCAGAAACACGTGGTGGAAAACAGTATGTGAGAGGATGTGAATGGACATTACAGACATGTACAAAGAAAGAGCAGGAGCAGATAGGTTTGGGTTTGAATAATGTCAGTAGGTTACATTTTTCCAGGGAGTCCAGTGGCTCCAGGGTGAGAGCACCAGCGAGTCTCTGGAGCGGACCCTCAGCTTGCTGATCCTCTTTGGTATCAGAGCAGATGAAGAACGTTCAGTCTAAATTGAGACATGTCACACAATAAGAAAAACAAAATGCAATGGAGAGAATAGCAGACATGAAGAGATCAGTGCAAACTTGTGTGTACCTTCCCATCATCTCTAAGCACGTATTCAATCTCGTGCTCCAGACGGAAGAAGCTATGAGGAGTTGACCAGCTAGACGGTGGATCAATGGTCACGCGCAGGTTGCGATCTGCCTCCTGACACTTGACAATTTGTGGGCTATCTGGTTGAACTGGACAGAAGGTAAATGACGATAAAAATACCAACATCAGGGTCAGAGTATAGTAAGAAGAAATCAGTCAAGTACATATATGTAAGTGAACAAATATTTTGCTGCAATAATCATTTATTTACAAGAATTTACAGATGAACCTTGATAATATTCTGTTGAAAGCCTTTAATGTGGCCCAGTTTTACTCAGCTTACCAATATCTCTGAGATAAAATCTCTTAGTTTTCCTGAGGAAGGAAAGATTAACAATGGCCTCCGCAGTAACTTCGAGCATGGTGCTTTCCTCAGCATATGGTGAGAGGGAGTGGGAGAGCTCAAACTGGAATCCCCCATCCACACGTGGACCACTGCTGGTGACCCATTGGCACAACTTCTCACCTTTGCTGCTACAGAGGTAAAACAGTAAAATAGACATTATAGTTAATTATCCAGTAGAGAAAGGTACCATTCTTTCTTGGTCTATTTTTACAGCTATATGCAACTTTGTAGCCTTTTATTATAATTTATTTATGCGGTTTTCTTTTTACCAGTCATGCCCAAGTCCCAGGTGCACTGCTGTGTCTCCTGTGCGTGTCCACTTACAGCTGAATGTACAATCATAAGACTTTGCCCAACATCTGAGATCATCTATAAAGAAATACAGGCAGTGTAAGTGGATACAAGTTTAATGGAAAATGTATAGATTTTGTCAACACCAAAAAGACTTAACTTTCATTCTAATTTTCCTTCTAAGGAAATATTCCACACAGCCAGATATGCAGTTTCAAGGCTTAAATCAACTCTGTCTGTGCTAACTTTGGATATGTTGGCTGTATGTTTGCAATAATAATGTCTCACCTTCTTCTGGGCTTTCTTCATGATCCAGCAGCAGGTATGTAGATGATAGCATCTCTTCACCTCTCCAGCAGCTGTATTCTCCCAGCATAGATGTCTCTACTTCTGACAAGGTCAGATTTTGTTTGACCGCAATGTAGTCAAAAAGGAAATCATCCAAACTGTCACCTTGAAATTTCCATGTGACAGCTTCATCGGTCTTTGTACCGCAGGTTATTGTGACTCCGTTATTAATTTTTACCACCACAACTACACAAACATAGATACAGATAGATAGGTACATGTAAAAAAGTTAACACACACATCCACAAAAACACACAGTCAGAACCACTGAAGATATGGAAAAATGTATTTTGGAATATGATGCGTTCCAAAAATAAGACATACAATTTTCTGGAAAGTAGCTGAGGTAATTTCCTCCTGTGGAGATGATGAACAGAACTCCAAATAACCACAGTGACAAAGTCTTCTGAGGGATTGAGTGACAGCAAGAGGAGGTGAACATTAATTAAGTGATTATTATTGATTTCATCTTCATTTGAGAAACAAAATAAAAATCTATTCATGGGACATTGAATAGTTGAGAAAATGTGTTATGATGATGCAAAATAACCAGAATAGCAAGGTTGATAGTTTGTTAAACAATCAAATTATTAATCTTAAACAATCAAAACTGATAAAGATGATAAAAATGATTTAAAAAAGCAAGCATCTAATGCTGTACTTTGATTGCCAGCGGCTATTTCTTACCATTTGGATGATGTTATCCTGAAGTGATGCTATAAAAGAATCAAGAGCAGAAGTTCAGCCGTAGTACTCCGGATGATTATATGCTCTAATTCACCACTGATCATCACTTTATATATTGTTGCATACATCATAGTCATTGTCATCATCATGGCACCTCTGGAGGTGAGACAGAAACTGGGTGATGTAGTAAACTGATAAAAGCGTATTGACACAGGTGGTAGGCATTGCATTTCCGCAATACTGTTTTGCATGTCAAATTTTGTAAAACAGATAAACTTTCGCGTAAGGGACAGAGATGGAGATAAGTAGTGTTAAGTGTGGGTGTTCAGTGGGCTGGGGGATTACCCTCAACATTTAAGCTGAAATACTGTATCATAACAGTATGTGATGTTGTATCTGATAAACAAACTGTAATCACACAAACTGGACACACACACACTAAAACGCCTACACGCTTTTTGTCTTTCACCTATCTTTATGAGAACTAAATCTCATAAAGAAGTCTTCAAGCTTGAGGTTTGTTGAAAATGAACAGAATCTGAACATCCGAACAGAACACATAGAGATGTAAACAGAAATAGTTAATTGTTATTATAGTTTATATAGTCTCCTTAATCTTGTAATCTTCATTGTTTGGGTGTTGTAAAATTGTTCTTTTTTGTTCTCTGTTAAGTTTTACTGAACAGTTTAATTTTTCTCATCTAAAAATTGTATTAGATTATCTAAAAGCACTGGTCAATTAATCAGTTACTATGTTAATACTGTAGTTAATTAACTATTTGTTCCACAACTCTGGTGCATAATTAAATATATAACGTAACAATATAGTGAAGATTTTATGTTCGTGGATTGTTGGCTGCACATAACTATTTGAATTTGCACATTAGTGCTTCAGGAAGTTGTGATAGGCATTTTTCACTATTTGGTCAAACTTTATAGACCATATGATTAATCAGTTAATTGAAAAATGAATCACAAGATTAATACATAATGAAAACCATCATTAGTTGAAGCCTTACAAGATTGTGCAATGTGAGACATAGATACTGTAAATACTGCACCTTAATCCTAGACTGGACCCCCAAAATAACCAGTATTATGTTGACAAGAAAAAACCAACAAAATCGATTACCTTGGAGCACCTTGGTAGCCAAATGATTACAGTGCATGCCGTAAAACTGCAGAGTCCCAGAGTCCCAGGTTTGAGTCCAGCTGGGGAACTTTGCTGCATTTTCTGTGTACTTTATCACTAGAATCAGTCAAATAAAGGCAAAAACACCCCAAAACAAGATTACCTTGTAGAGGTTGTTCCTATTATACCTAACATACTTTGTGAGGACATTTCACGCTCCCAATGTTCAAGATCATGCAGGACTTTCCCAGCTCATTATTCATGTTTAGTACAGGACAACCCAGTTTTGTTCAGCCAAATGTCAGATGTATATCAAGACACTCAAAAACACATTTTGTACATTTGTTTATCTTCACACGTTATTCATCTAATGCCAGCAAGTGTTAAACCATTTAGTATTTCCACTGTAAACAACGCCTTGCAATTCATGTTGCTGAAGGGTAATGTTAGTAATTGGTGTTATAAATCTTTTTTAGTAGTACATTATGCTGCATATTTAGCAGAATTCTCCGTGTACAGCATGACATACATATTGATAACTACCTTGCTGACCTAAAATTCTGAGAAATCTGTTAGGTCATGAACAGAAAGGTTTCAATTCCTTAAAAATCTAAATAGCATTATTCATTTCTCTGTTTTCATGAAGTCTTTCAAATTTGAAAGGGACATAACACAAACAAAAATCACCATCAATGTGCCAGAATTAGCTAAAAGGCAACATTTTATCTGTTCAAATAACCTTTCTCAATAACTACACTGATTTTGTTGAGTTCTCTCATTACTGACAGTCTTTAGGTTTAGGTCTGGGTACTATAAGTGTTTTTTTTGCATGTGCAAGCATTAGAAATGAAAGCATAAGGAAGTTTAAGTTTATTAATGTGTCACGTATGTGTGTGTTGTCAATGCTGGCCTCTCCAGTGGTCTGGAGTTGGATGAAAAATTACCAGGGAAGATAACAACTGTGTATTGATAGTATTGATATTGGTATTAAATATATTGTGCTACCACTGAACTTCCAAATCTATGTCAGTTGTAGTGTTTTAAAAATGTGTATTTATATACTGCAGTTTTTAGTTTTGTAATTTTTTGTTTCAGTTATCTTCAGTGGTAGGTCTGAATGCCACATTTTCTCCAAGCATTTGTAATTTCACTGAACTACATCTGTAATTGCACTTTGAAGTTTCAAGGTTTTGAGTCACCCAACTTAACCCAACTTTTTACACTTACAGATGATTAAGTGTCAACAAAGTCCCAGTCTATTCAATCTGTTACTTGCTGTGAAAACATGGTCTTTTTTTTAGTCTACAAAATGCTCAGTATGATACCAAGGTGACTTCTTCCAAGGTCAGTCCAGAAAATAGAACAGACCATCTAGGTTGTGAAAGTGTTCAACAACCCTAAAGAAACACATTCAATCAGTATTATTTATACTGGGAAATTACTGTCTCAAGAGTGATGTCAGAGGTAAGTCACCTTACAGCTGACGTAAATCTTATGAACATATACCCTTCTGAAAACATAATCTAAGTACTGTATGTTGCTTGTTTCTAGGGTTTTTGTGATTTATAGATTACAAAAAAAAAACCTACCAGATCTGGGATTAGCAATTGTGTGCAGCATTTTATATGGAAAATCCAGCTTCCAACTCTAGCTCTCTTTAAAATGTTGGACCATGAAGCCTGAGTACACTCAGTACTCAGCACTGCTGTGATCAGTGTACAGCAGGTGCAGCGTAAACCAACACTACTAGTACTGCTTTCACTGCACAGCGAGAAATTATAGAAAACCTTTAATGGAATGAAACCAACAATGTTAATGTGCTTTACTAAATGCTGAAATAACTGGTAGATTATTATAAAATAATCGAGAAATTTAAATGTATTCTTTAATACATGATTATTCCACCAATACATTTTTGATGTGTGGTCATCACAACGCAGGAGAAGCAGTGTGACAAAAAGCTTCGCACATTCCACTGGATTAAATAATTTTGTTGTACTGCAGAACGAGGGAAATCAGACAAAAAGGTAGGTATCAGCTGTCATAAAAAGTAATTTTACTTGTTTTAGCCCAATTGTCAAAGTTGAAAAAGCAACTTTTGCTTGTAGCCACAGAGCAATAACTGTTAAAAAATCCCAAAATGCTGTTGTGACAAAATATGGTGTGTCAAGAGAAGCCTTGAAATCTTTGCTGGTGCTGGTTAGTTTGCCTCGTTCTTTGAAGCCTCGTCAAAGTTTTCAACAAGATCTGAAATTGGAAACAGATGGATAAAAGGTTGGAGGACATAAAATAGAATCAGATAAAAGCCCTTTGACTTTATTCATCAGCTCTGTTGGTGACAGAATTGTCTCTATTCTTAAATACACCTCCAGTTATGAGACTAAACTTGTTACAATACGATACACTTTGAGTGTTAATGAGGTGGTCATTTTATACTTAAGAATCAATACATAAAATAAATAAATATATCTAATTTTAGTTTTATAAGTGGATATATAAATTTGCTTACCTGGAACCTCATCATCTTCCTCTTCAGCAGCAACCATTGGGACTTTGTTGTCTCCAACTACAGAGGAAAAGCAAAACAGTTGGCCAACTGCTGACAGATAGCCCACAAAACCACTGATACATACACACAGATCAATGAAGAGTGCTGGGGGTACCTGGTTTGGGCAAAGTCTCTGCTAATCTCCTGAGGCTGGTAAGACTGTCGGCTCCCAACTGGTTCAGGATTCCTGGGAGCATCTCTGTGAGCTGCTTGTTCTCAGCATGCCCTGTGATTGTAAAGGTGTTGGCAGCCAAGGAGGCCTGAACCTTTGGGTTATTGAAATGGATCACTGTCCCCTGGTTTGTGAACATATTCACCTACAGTGAAAAAAATTAATTAGTCAAGGGACCAATGAGGAAGAAAAAGAAGACACTAAGGTCACATTTTGTTAAAAACAAAAGAATACTGTAAATATTACTGTATATTAAATTATTTTCATAATGCAACTTAACTAGTTTTACTAGACAACAACTGGTATTCAGATCACCATCTATCCACTTTCATCAACACCATGCTTACAAACAAAATGCATAAAGCATTTATGTTCTTAAAAAACATTTCAGACAAATCATCCAACAAATGGATTAGAAACTGAATTTGTACTTTGTTCTATTATTTAAATTACTAAGATGACCAAATGAAACATATGATGAAGGACCTTTTATTGCTATCTTTTCTTTGACTGTTATTCTTTGACTGATTTTAATTCTGAAATGCAACAATTAAGAGTCCTCATTTGATGCCGATCAGTACATTTTCAGTTCAAGTTTGATCTTGTTTCATATTATTTCAAAGTTTTTATTTTTAAAGTGGAAAACCCAAACCTTAGAACATCAGGATCGTGAAGGAGACCTGTCTGTCTACTTATTGCTGTGCTTTTCAGAAATAATTTGATGTACCTCCTCAATGCCAGAGATGTTGTTGACTCCCAGTTTCTTCAGGGAAAACTGCAGCTTCTTGTCATCTGCTGTAGCGGTTCTGTGCACCACCTTCTTCTTTCTGCGGGCTGATCCCTACAAAGCACAACAATGTGCTATAACATATCAATCCATAACTCAAGAACAAAGCCAATCAAAAAAATGAAGTACTTTACCAACATTTATCCCAACTCACCTTGCCACCTATGCGGACCTGCGCCTGCAGTTTGGTGAGCTTTTCCTGGTTCATCATCGACTCCTTCATCTAACAAAACAGATAATCAACATAATATACATACAAATTAAATGAAAAAACATTATCATTAAACACAGAGCTGGGAGACATATGAAAGCACCACTGATGTCATCACAAAACTAAGGTGTGTGTTAGTACTAGAATCAATACTGTAATAACTTTATTATCTTACAGTTTTCTTATCATTCATCTACATGCACACTAATAGTTTGGTCATGAGATGAGAACCTGAGATAGCGAAATATCCAAAATGATGCACACGTCTAAATTTCATAAAACAAAAACGGCATAGATGACACTGTCAGCACCCAATGTGTGATTTCAACAGTTCACTGGAAAAAGTGGGTTTGTGATTACTATTAAATGCTAAGACTAAAATTCCCCGAAATCTCCCTCTGTCTTTTTGGTACAGAAGCCAGAAGCGCAAAATAGCAGCACATTTATTTAGTCCCGACTCAAGTTGTGCATCAGAAACAGTTGGTTAGCTAACGTAAAGGTAGTGGCTATGTTGGGCTCACACTCTCCAAAGCCAACTGATATCAAATAGCTTATACTTTTCCTAGCTTACTGTTGCTAGAATACACTAACGAGAAGACGTGGAGCAGGATTATGCTTGAATGTTCTGCCTCCAGAAGACTTGGAAACTTATTTTTTTCTCCGAGACACATAATTTCTGACGACTGAACAGCCGGCTAGCTAGCAAACCAAGCTAAACACCTAGCTTAGGCCCCTTCAATTTGATGCTAGCATTCAAGTGTAACTAACGTTTTCGTCGCACTTAAACGAGTAAAACGACAAGGTGTCGTCCTTACTTTAAACGGCAAATTTAAATGATTCTGAGACATCTTAAATAGGACACACAGACGCGGACAGACCTGGGAGTGTGTAAACACGCGGGTCACACAGTCGACAGAAGTTCTGAGAAAGGAGTGAAGACCGGAAGTGACGCAGTCAGATCGATAACTTTCCGGAGGTGCTCACGGTTTTTCAAAATTAGTGCTCATAATTACATTGACTTGACTTACATCTTACTAAATCTAGTGTTTTCTAATGTTAGGTTTGACAGTCAGATTAGTAAAGTGGCAGAGAATACGTCTGGCAATTACCTGCCTTCTACAAAGGAGTAAAAGTGCTGAACCCAGAAATCTTTGAAAAGGAGATCATGTTGCAAATATTTTTAACACCCAGTTAAATAGTAATGATGAAGTGCTATTTAAGACATCAATAAGCAGAAAACGGTCAAATAGATACAATATTTCTCCTAGGATTCATGCACAACTAAATGTATAGAAATCATTATAATAATTCTAATTTATTATAATAATTGATATGCAGCATATAGAAAATAAAATTATGACGTCCTCTCCCAGTACTATTTAAAAATAACTAAAAGTTTAAAGAGTTTTAAATTGTTTACCCATTCAGTGAACAATAAAGATATGACATTCAGAACGGAAGTAGCATGGTTTGTAGTCATGGCGTCCTCCTGTGCACCGACAGGCAACGTGATCACTTATTTAAAATGAACAAGTTCTGGCTTACTTGGACAAGTAATATCGGTATCATCTAATTTCAAGCTATCATACTTAAGAAATTAAGTTTGCGTCCCTGGATCTTTTCAATTACAGGTGAGAGTCATCAGATGGCAGTTTAGTAGAATTTGCTAACCGGCTAAAGCGCAGTGTGCTAAATAAGTTGTGCTACACTGAGCACGTTGGTGCGTTATCTGTCTAATGAACTGCTTTGTTTTCAAACTAGCAACGTTACGTGTAATTTTAGCTTGGTATGAAAACGTTGACTATAGCTATTTCTATATCAACAAGCTCTTTATGCATGACCAGATATTTCTACGGGGAAATGTACTGCCTCGAAATAGTGAACTCGTTAGCTTAGCCTTCGTGCAAAGTCTGATCGGTTGCAATGTTGTTAGGTTAAACGTATGAAAGTGAACTTCATGGTGTTGGTGTTGATGCTTTGTGAGTCAAATATATATTGGCTAATATTGTCCTTGTTCCCTTCTGTGTGACGGTATTATTCTGTACAGGTTTGTTAAATCTCTTTGTCAAAGCTAACTATATCGTGTTTACATAAGGTGAAATTGTCAGATCAATCTCACACTCTTTAAATACATTTCTACCAGTAGGTCACTTGTACTTAGGTTAAAGTGATTCGTTTTTGGAGTTTAGAATGGCTTTTTGCTTTATGTGCAGTTTTTATTTTTTCTATCTTCATTGACCAGATTTTTGTCCTGATCAGCACAAACATGGCTTCGTTTAAACCTACTAAAATCCAAGTCTACCCCAAGCTTGGAGAGAAAGTAACACAAGACACACTGTACTGGAAAAACTACAAGGTGAGCCGCCTTCTACTGTGTGTTGTTTTATGTTACTGGGAGCAAGAATACCATGAACTACACTCACATTTACACATAAGGCATTTTAAATGTGTTTCTCAATCTTAATAATTCATCTGCATCTGCTTGTTTTCTCCTCTCACAGGCTCCGGTTCAGATAAAAGAATTTGGAGCGATCACGAACATCGACTTTTCCCCTGTGGCTCCACATAATTTTGCTGTGACAGCGTTCACAAGAGTATGTTTGCTTTGCTTGTATGAATTCAGAATAGTTCACTTGTTTTAGTTAATACTCATAAACAATTCTGGTCAGTCTTCAATGAGTAATCAAGCATTAATTATTCAACATTTATTTATTCATTAATTTTACATACATTAATTTTATTCATTATCGCTGGTTTCTCTACAGATCCACATTTATGGGCCATTCTCCCAGGAGCCTGTGAAGACATTTACAAGGTTTAAGGACACTGCATATTGTGGGAGGTTCAGGTCAGACGGCCAAATGCTTGTTGCGGGGTGTGAAGACTCTGTAGTCCGGCTGTTTGATGTCAGCGGGAAGGTGGCACTCAGGATGTTCAAAGGGCACACAAAGTAGGTATTTCATCCTTCAGTTCCACTGTCCTAGCCTGAAGAGAGTTACAAAATACAGTGCTGTGAGAAAGTACTTTTTCTTACTTTCTTTACTTTTGTGGTGGGATTTTTAAAACAGATGTCATCACTGGTATAAGTACTACTATTAATATTTCAGAATAGTTCCTAATAGTTAAGCATCGTAATTTCTCACCGCTGTTGCACTGTTCCAAAAAACTTAATCTGTTAGGGCAGGTTTTACTTTTTGAATCAGTTTAAAAAGTCGTCACATACCCTTTTGAGTTGCAGATTGTGTCTTTTGAATTTGTTTTGCACTAAAAGAACTGTTGAATGATGATTTCTTGAGTGATCCATCGACTGAATTTCATGATGATCTCAAGACTTCTGACAACTTGTAAACTGTTCTGCAGACTTTATGTCTGGTTGTGAAAGTGAACTGATTAGATTTAGTCTCTCACTGTATTTCTTTTCAGGGCTGTACATGTAACAGACTTCACCTCAGATCGTTACCAGATCCTCACTGGGTCAGATGACTACAGCTGTCGAATTTGGGATATCCCAAACGCCACTGACCTCACCACCTACCAAGAACACACAGATTACATCCGCTGTGGTGTCACAAGCAAACTGAACAGAGATCTCTTTATTACAGGTAAGAGTGAAGTTAAATTCCATAAATGGTATGTTCAAAAGTTAATAGGATAGGAGATAAACAGTTGATAGATATGAGTATGATACCAGAATTAGTTTCTTTGTATATTTTCATACATTTTGTAGTCTGCAAATTGTGTAGATCATGAATATAACCTCTATATGATGGTATTAATTGGTGCAGTGTCAGGTACAGTACTATATTAAACATATGAAAAGAAAAAATATAACAACTGTGTAATTTAACAATAAGCACATCATGTAACTGTGGTTTGCATTTGTGTAACTTACAGTTGATTGTTGTTATCCTAGGATCATACGACCACACAGTGAAACTGTTTGATGCCAGACTGGATAAGAGTGTAATGACCATGGACCACGGCCAACCAGTGGAGAGCCTGCTTCTTTATCCTTCTGAGGGACTCCTCGTCTCTGCAGGTACTCAGCAGTATGTTGGTGCTGTGAAAAAGTATTTGCCCACTTCCTGAGTTTTCTTTTTTTTTTGTTTGCTTATTTGTCACACTTAAATGATTTAGATCATCACACTACTTTTAATATTACACAAAGATAAGTAAGTAAATACAAAATGCAGTTTTTAAATGATGATTTAATTTATTAAGGGGAAAAACCTGTCCAAAGCTGCTTCGCTATATGTGGAAAAAGTAATTGCCCCCCTTGCTAAATCATGAACAATCCCAGGCCCGATTAGTGCCAGACCTGTTGAATCAAGAAATCATTTAAATAGAAGCTGTCTGACAAAGTGAAGCTAAAAGATCTCAAAAGGCAACACATCATGCTGTGATCTAAAGAAATTCAAGAACAGATGAGGAACAAAGTAATTGACTTGTATCAGTCTGGAAAAGGTTACAAAGCCATTTCTAAGGCTTTGGGACTCCAGTGAACCATAGTAAGAGCCATTATCCACAAATGGAGAAAACTTGGAACAGTGGTGAACCAGGAGTGGTCGCCTACCAAAATTACTCCAAGAGCACAACGACGTCTCTTCCAGGAGATCATAAAAGAACCCAGAACAACTGAAGGCTTCACTTGCCTCAGTTATGGTCAGTGATTCAACATGATGATTCAACAATAAGAGAGACTGGACAAAAATGGCATCCATGAGAGAGTTTCATGGCGAAATCACTGCTGAGCAAAAAGAACACAAAGGTTCGTCTCACATTTGCTAAAAAAACATCTCGATTTTCCCCAAGACTTTTGGGCATTACCCTAAACAGACCGTTGATGCTTGGAAAAACCCTCCAATATGGTTGAATTAAAACAATTCTGCAAAGAAGAGTGGACCAAACTCCTCCACAGTGAAGTAAAAGACTCCCTTCCAGTTATCGCAAATGTTTGATTGCAGTTGTTGCCGCCAAGGGTGGCACAACCAGTTATTAGGTTTAGCGGACAGTTTTCACATATGGCCAGGCAGGGTTGAACAGCTTTTTTTCCCTTAATGAATTAAATCATCATGTAAAACCTGCTCCAGGTTATTTTTGTGTAATAATAAAATTAGTTTAATCTGGGTGATTTAAGTGTGACCATTATGGAGGAAAAAAATCAGGAAGGAGGCAAATGCTTTTTCACAGCACTACCTGAACAAGGTTTCAGTCGATCTTGCTCAGGTTGAATCTAGTTGTTATGCAGGACATACAGTGTTGAAAACGGGATGTGCTGAGCTACAAGCTAGATAAGATCATTTAAGACTCTGATATTCTTGGTTGTGACTTGAATTTAGAGCAAAACAACAACTTGTTTTTCCCCTCACACAGTTTCCTCCCTGCAAATGACTGCACTCATAGACACACACGCTATATTGTATTTCCTGATGTTTATTCAAGACTTTAAAAAACAAATTAATACAAATTCACTTTCTATTTTTCTCTTTAGGGGGACGCTATGTGAAAGTGTGGGATCTGCTAAAAGGGGGGCAGCCTCTGGTGTCACTGAAGAACCATCACAAAACTGTCACTTGTTTGTGTTTGAGCAGCCATGGACAGAGACTGCTGTCCGCTTCACTGGACAGGTACGGGATCAGGTGTATGAACAGTACACATGTGTGACAAAGCAGACAAAGAAGATTTGTTTTAAATTGTGGAAGTCACAGAGGCCACTAAATCAATGATAGCAGTTACATACTTGTTTAATAAATAGTGGTACATGAGTCTGATTTAATGCACATCCTCTTCTTGTCTTTCAGGCATGTAAAGGTGTACAACACAACTAATTATAAAGTGGTTCACAACTTTGACTATGCAGCCTCCATCCTCAGTCTGGCTTTGGCTGTAAGAAAATACATTCCTCCCTTCATCACCTTATTATTAGTTTGACATGTTTTAAAATGAATTAGGTGTAGAAATTGACTATGAACATTTACGATAATTACAGGCTCATTGATTGTGGTCACTCCAAATGCAAGCACCCTGTTTGGCTGATTATTAGATGAACATTTGCTTCATGTTGTGTTTTTGAGGTGCACCCTCATAGTGAGCTGTGATTTGAGAGACGAGCTCTGAAACTGCAAAGTGATAGATTCAGTTTCTGTTGCAGCTAACAAAAATATCCAGTTACTGCCAAAGGCTTAAATCAAAAGGAGATGAAACGGTACATCCTCTCCTCTTGGTGATGGCATGAGGATGTAGGGTTTCCCGAACACAATGTGCAACCTCAGGCAGTGAACTGACAAGGCACTTCTTTTAGTTTAGGCTTTGTGTTCTTCTGGAGTTTCCTTTTCAGTGACCACAACTTTTGATTCTATCTTTTATGTGTTATAAAATGCACTCACAGTGAAAATAAATGCTGCTCTAGTTATAGCCATGGTCTATGCACTGTGTGTTGTGAGATTAATATTAGCATACTTAATATATTTGACCCATATTAAATTAATTCTGTTACGTATGCTCTCTGCTCCTCAAGGATATGTGTGTGCAGGGGAAAAGAACCTGAATTCTTGACAGTAAAATTATGAATATCTCTTTCTCCTCAGCCGGATGATGAGTCTATTGTTGTAGGTATGACCAACAGTATACTGAGTGTCAAACACAGAAAAAGCCCTGAAGAGTCAAAAGAAATATCGGGTCAACAGAGACGACAACCATCATATCGTGTTTTTGTGAAAGGGAAGAACTATGTCCCTAAACAGGTAAGTTTTCATGCATTAGCTGAGGTCGGCAATCTGACAGAGGATTAGCCTGCAGAGTGATTATTCCCCAGGGGATACATTGACTAAACGCTTCAAAAGACAAAGTCAAACTGTCTGAGAATGTCTGATGCCTTTTACTTTTGCACACTGAATTAATATTATCTAAGGATTATGAGACTATTTTTTTTGTTATTAATTTCTTGGTTGTCCATCTTTCCCAGGATGATTATCTCGTCAGTAAGCCAGTGAAACAGCATTTGGCCAAATATGACAAGCAGCTCAAGAAATTCAATGTATCCAAGGCTTTGGATACAGCTCTGGAGGTATACATTTAAAGCATTTATTTTAGCAACAAGGTTTAATATGTTGGTATCAGTTTATTTATGTTTGAAGTTGTCTTTTTTTCCAGTTTGTACTATAAAGAAGTGACACGTCAGTTACTGAGTGGTACAAAGTAGAATTACTGCCCTGGATATTGGAAGCTGAACAACAATTCTTATGCACAAATGAACATTAAAAAAAGTAGGAATATTATTTTACCTTTGTTAATTTACAATTTTATTTCATTTCAATTATAGACATGGACAAGACACCGAAAGCCAGAGATCACAGTTGCTGTTATAAAGGAGCTGGATCGAAGAGGAACGCTGAAGAACGCTTTGGCAGGAAGGGATGAACAAGTAGTCTCTCAGCTGCTCAGCTTCCTCATAGGGTAAGACTCACATAAAACTTAATTAGTCAAGTAGGCTTAACTAAGTGTTGACAGGTGTTATTGCATCTCTGAATTTGGTAACTCATGCTATAGTTTATCAAATCATGCATTGTTTTTTGCCACTAATACTTTTTCCTGTTTCTTCTGCAGGAACTTGGTTGACCCCAGATTTGCTCCTGTTCTTGTAACAGCAGCTGAGATGATCCTGGACATCTACCAGTCAGTAATCGGCCAGTCACCAGTCGTGGACCGACAGCTGCTACGTCTGCAGGAGCTGCTGGAGAGAGAGATTGATTACCAGCAGGACCTCCTGGAGGTGCTGGGCATGTTGGACACAATGTTTGCCTCCGCCCTCCCTAGGAAAGAGGTTCCATGCTCTGCAATCAGCAGGTCTAATGGGCTGACCCAGGGAGAAGCCAGTACCTCAAGACCACAGCTTCAGGCCAGCTGAAGCATGTAGAGGGGGACACTGCTTTAGACTGGGTTGGAGTGCTTTTATAACTCTAAAGCCTCCTTTTGAAATATCAAACACAAATTTCCTGACGTGTCACCAAGCAGAAACATTTTGGAACAGGTTTTAGGAGACTGACAAACCCATGGTCTCACTCTGGTGTTTTAACTCACCATGACCGACAACACAACAGGCAACAAAGAGAACATACATTTAATGTATGATGAATCTATAAATGTGTGAATGTAAAGCAAGACATTGCTTTTACTATAAGTGTTGTAATAACACTTTCAGTAGTTAATGTGGGGTATGTGTGTGTGTGTGTGTGTGTGTGTTTGAATGATTCACTGTAAATGTCTGCTTTGTGTTTTCAAATTTGCCATTGACAAATGTTTTATAAGCAGATAAAATAAATCTTTGTAATATTGGAACTGAATAATTATAATAGTGTTGAGATTTGTTTGATACTTTTAAATCTTCACATACTGATTTCAGCAGAAATAATTTACTTTGTGTCCTCTTTAACAATAAGTAGTATAAACGCATTTAGAGAATACTGTACTTGTAAGTAGGTGTAACAGTGTTTATTACACAGTAGTAACAATGAAGAACAAAAACTGATAAAAGCCTCATCATCCTCCCATCTCTGCTCACCTTGTGACATTTTACCTTCTCAACCCCATCTAGCTGGGACCTACCACCTATTCAGGTAAGCATAGGCTGAGCTACACATAAAAATACAAAAGTTAAATGAAAATTAACAAAACACTACAGCAAGACGTAGCAGTTAATGCCAACATCAAAATATGCCTTTGAGTATTCATACATCTTCCTGCGTTCACCATATTTAATGCATTATCTGCTGCAGCCATATTTCATCTATCTTCCAGGTTAGCAGCTTCCAGCCTCTCACTGCTAAGAGGATCTAATGCAAAACTGTTTTTATTCTCTCTGATTGAGCAGGTGACCACAATACAGCAGCAGAAAAAAACAAAACATCATCACACATACACAGAGGAAATCCCCCTCAACATATCCTCACCCCACAAAATAACCAGCGCACACAAGACATAACTCACCAGATTAACAGAAAAATGTACCACAATAATAATTTGAGAAAACACTGTTAAATCTAGTGAAAAAAGAGAAAAGTGACAACAATACACTGCTAATGATGAGAAAATTAACCAAAGAAGACAGACAACCATTATAACCACGTGTAGGTCGTTTGTTCAGAGAAACTGTGTTCGTGAGCACAACTCCCTACACCATCAAAAGCCATTTGGACATGGAATCTAGGAAACTCCTACAGAAACAGGTGCAGCAGACAACAGAATCAAGACAATCGCCTTCCATAGGAGGTCGCTGTAACCTCGAAGAAACCGCGAACTCACATATACAAGGAGGGTTTTTTTGTTTTGTTTTTTTGCATCTGAGCAGAGAGAGACTAGAGACAGAAAGCATCAACACTGACGGAGAGGAGGATGCTGTGTCAGTGGAGGCTGCAGCTCACACTGGAAACAGCAGCGACGCCGACTGAGCGCCATTTCTCAACTTGTAGCTTCAGCAGGAGGAGGATGAGTGCGAGTTAGGTGCTGCTTCTTCCCCCCCCCCTGAATTTAAGCGCGTTGTCAGGTTTCTTCTGCTGGAGTTTGAGCACCTGTGAAGGTCGGTATATCACTAAGCCTTTTCTACTAGCTGCACACTCACTTCAACGTTTGCTATGATGTTGACAGTTTGCTAATATCTCAACAACAGACACTGTACTAAAGGTAAGATACAGCTGTATAAAAATAACCTCAGTTTATTCCTTAAAGACATACAGTAAGTCAACATTAGACTGTGAGCTAAATTCGTTTGAATCAATAAGAAAACCTTTCTAAAGCCACATAGCTGTAGTTGTGGTGTTAAATAAAAATAAAACACAATGTAGCCTTCAGCCATTAATATCCTAACAGTTTTGCTGTGTCATAAAGCTAGCACACGTGTAAACCTGCACAAAGATCTCCTCTTGGTGTGTTCACTGTAACATTTGGTCTGTTATAAAGTTTTTTTTGTTTGGTTAATGCCAAAAATAATGACATTGTACAGGAATTAATTTTCTATGGTTATGTTTAGACCATTCTGTTGTGTTCAGTCAAAGAAGTGGCCTCTGATAAGAAACAGATCTGAATCCTGCAGAACTGAAACTTAATCTCTTTGCCACACACACACACACACACGCAGGACTAGACTACGCACTGCTTGTATCAGATTTGGGCACATTATGTTTCCTGGGTACTTCTTACACACACAGGCTGAAAGTATCGTCATTAAAATCATTATTAACATACTTGGGATCAAAAGATTATCCTGACTTGTCAGAAGACCTCTCACTCTGCTTGGCACAGACAAAGTTATATAATCTCTTCTGGATCAGAGGAGCCAGGAGACCAACCAAAATAACCAAAGAACTAATGAGGAGTCACGTGGTTACACTCAGATTGAGTTTTTTCTTTTTAAGTTTTTCTCTCACATGTCTGTTTACTGTCTGTCTTTGCCTGCAGTTTCTTTGCACATGGAGCTGAGCAGGAGGAAGGTGCCTCTGTATGTGAGTATGTGCTCCAGTTTGAAGTCAAATGTGAGACCAGCTTCTCCAGTTAATCTCAACAGTTTATTATCCCTCCTGAAATCTCTGCAAATCCTATTTTGAATGCAGTGAGAAATCAGCGGCCACATTTGCAAAAACTAAAATCTGTGACAGATTTTGTGCTCATGACCAAAAACATACAGTTTGTTTAATGAAAGTAAAAGCAAAATTTTATGCTCATGCATTAATAGAGTATATGTACTTTCATCAACCTCCCTGAGGTTACAGACAGCCATTGCAGCACAATGACAGAGATTGAAATTTTTGCCTTTGATCAAAGAGATGTTTTTGGCCTTTGAATATTTTGGTTTTTTGCTGTTGGTAAAATTGAGCATTGAATCTAGTTTCTAAAGGAAATTTGTATCCATTAGCACAACCATGACAATACCAGCCTGTGTATTTATTATTTTACTTACTCAGAAAGAAAGTTGTATTTGCTATCAGTTTGTGGTGTCTCTGGTTAAACCACTGACTACAGCCTACAACAGATCTGTTGTCTGTGAGGTTAAGCTGTAGTCAAACAGGACCAGACTGCAGTCAGATATCTTTTTTACTGGTTTCAAATTCAGATGTTAACCATGCAGGCTAAAATGAATGAATACTATTGCTTCTCTGAAGACCATAAGAGAAATACATTGACCGGACTATATTCAGTCAGTTGAGTCCTTTCTAATTTATTCAGCATGTTTTAATGCAGTTTTCTTTTCACTCAGGGTTAATTAAATTACATATGAAACTGAAACATTTTCTCTCATAGCGCTTTGCCTTCAATGTCTTCTCCTTTTCTTATTGTGGCTTTGTTGCTTGCTTTAATGAGGAAATGTAAATGTTACCATGTGGCTGCATCATCTTGCCGTTTTATGTTATGTACTGTAGCTCCTACTCCTCAGATGCTGCACTTACTTTCTGTTGAGGCAAATAAAAGAATACATTTATGCAACACCTCAAAGATGCTCAAAAACATTGTTCACATGCAGATGTTTAGCAGGTAATGTTTGCCATGTTTATTATTTTAGCCTGTTAACATTGCTAAGAAGTATTGCACACATTAAAATTACATTTTGACCCACTGATGGTGCTAAAAGAAGTTAAATGATAACCACTGGTCCGTCATGAGGCGACTTGAATTGTGTTATTTCACTTAAAATCACATGTCAAACTACTGCTGATGCTAAAGGAAAATTCAGAGATCAAAGTCAAAAGGTATTACCTGAGTGAACGAATGTCTGAACAAAATGGGACTGAGCTGTCCAGCAGATGTGAGCATTTCATGCTAGATAATCTGAAACTTAAACGTGCTGGTGGCACAAGATGAGAAGACAAAGGATCACAAAAGTCAGTAGGATTCATCCTCTGTGCACCGTGGATATCTATGCCAAAATGCTTGGCAACCCATCAAATAGTTGTTGAGACATTTTACTGAACTTAAAATATTGACATTGCTGAAGGGATAGTAAGGAGATCGGCAAAGTCAGCATCCTTTGTATACATGTACACGCATCCACAGGCTTATTGGCATCTGTTTTGCTATGGAGGACAAAACAAACAGCAGCGTATGGTATTGTTAGACTGGCTTATCACTTAGTTTGAAAGTCTCTTTCCATCCACTCATCCTCTGCCTCTAATAGTCCCCACTGTTATGTCCAGCGTTTCATCCAGTAGCCACAGAGTCATTAGTGGTCAACACCTGGTCAATCACACAGATTGAGATGACGAGTCTAAATGAGGACATTGGGGAAGCTGTGTAGATGTTATGAAATTTGTGGTAAACCTGATTTTCTCTCTGTGGCGAAGTGAACCTGAAGGCAGGATTAGGTTGAGACTTGGAGACAGGATTACTCACAGCGTCTTTCTCTGAGACAGCAGGAGAAGTAAAGAGAAAAGCTTGGCAGTTTTATAGCATGCAAAATCAGGTCAGCTGTTGAGGTGATGCAAGGCTAATAGACAGACTCTCATGAGAAGAAAAGAAAGGGAGTTACTTAAAAAAAACACCCTCATTCTTACACCATCCAACACTAATCTGGGATGTTCTTTGCATTTCAAGTTAGGCCTCGTAATTTACATTTTTGCTGTACCTTTTTTCTTTAACCTGTCTCCTCTACACCAGTTGTTTGGTATGTTTCCCAGAATAACCCTCACAGCGTGTCTTACGGCTGCATTGCTGTCTGGTCTGTTGAGGCTACTGTAGGTGGACAAATAATATCTTCTGTAATAGATTTCTTCCCCTGTGACTGTTGAATGTTGGTGGAAAACAGATATGTCTATGTACTAATTCAATGTTTCAGTGTTCTGTAGTTTATAATGGTTGAGTGAATCATTATAACAGCTTTGCTGGACATTTATATTACTGGGAGTCTAGCTTGATACTATTTTGTTACAGGTTGAAATATGATTATAGCCCAGTGTATTGAAAATGTCAATAACAAAAGCACAGATTGAATGCCTGGTTAGATTTGGTGACCTATTTACTATTCTGTCTTTAAGTGGTTCTTGACTGAAATTAAAATGTTATTTGATTATGTTATATTGTTATTCTAAAAGAAAAGTGTGAGAAAAAGATAAGATGGTAGTGCAGCAGTATAATATCTGGTACTATATAGATATATGATCAATATGGACCTAAGTGAGGACTTACAGGCTAGTAAGTCTGACACTTACTAACACCATGACACCATGTTGCTGCACTCAGCCTGACCTGAACTGCACAAGTCACATGCTTTATCAGTGACTGTTCTGATTCACTTTGTTCTGCCTCAGATCAGAAGTCTAAAGTGTTTCCAGCCTGTTGGGATCAGTTCATATCTTTTCAATACACACTAAGACATTTTTTATTTTTTGATACCCTCAAGAGGAATGCTGTCAGGGGATTTGGTGTACTTTACAGAGATGTAGAACATTGTGTCAGAGTAGCATTACTCTAAAATGAGGAATAGAAATATTTTATGCTTTATAACATCTTTCTTCTTTATTTTCCCCTTCAACCTCTCTCCTCTCTTATCTCAGGGCCAGGCAAAGGTGTTTGCATTACTGGAGGGTTTGGACTGCTTGCCAGAGGATGCAGAGGTCTACATTGTTTTGGAAGGATCCACACTGGTCCATGTGACCAGGGCTCAGAGTGATGTCATGCTTTGCTTTATAGTGCCTGGTATGCACGTGTGTTTGTGTGATGTGTACTATATTCCTGTCTGTCACTATTTGAATCTTGAATTGGTCACAGATACACACACACAGAACATTTTTAATCACACTCTGTGCTGAAATATAATATAAGGATTTTTGAAGCACCATGCTGGTAGGTTTGTATTTTTAGTACATTACCTACAAACTCAGTCCAATTTTAATCATGTTCATTCATTTATCACAGACCTTTAATGTTATATATACAGTATATATTGTTATATTCAGGCAGACATTAATTTCAGTTCATTTTATTACAGTTTGAAGCAAAGACTTGAAACTTGATACATTAGTCATTGTGGAATTTCAGTGTCTTATCATAGAATTAGGAAGAACATTATCAATAAAGAAGACTACATAGGACTCATACTTTATCTAGCAATCTGAGTTTTGCTGTATTGTCATCTTTAGGACATAACCTTGCTGAGGTGGTCTCTGTCCAGGCTTACCTGTGTTCTGAAACTGCACCCCTCACCTGGGTGGGTGGGGCTTTGCTGGAGTATGTCCAAGATGATGCTCAGGTAGGGAAGGGGCACACATATGTCTTATACATTACACACAAGTTTGTGAATCTCTGGTAAAAATGACGTTCATTTATATTTTACTGTCATCTTACTATGGTAAAGTGAATCACTGATCATACAATTGTCCAATTCTTGTTTTGCATTGAAAACAAGTAAAATAATCCCATATGTTGCATAGCTAACTAGTTTTGACATAACTGTTATTTTGCACTGTAAACTAGTTATCATGAACATATTGTATCTTATTCATGACTACTTTATTCTCAGGACCTGGCAGAACACCTGGTAATCCATGGACACTGTCTGACCGCCAAAGATCACAAGGAGCTGAGAAGCCTCTTCAACCTGGGCGATGAGACCTCTCGCTGGGCTGTGGATCATCGAGTGGCCCTGGCTATGGCCAACCTGGATATCCCCCAAAACTGGAATGTACTGGGGGGCTGCTGTGGTGATGGTAAGAGCAGTATTGTTGTATCTTGCTGAGTAGGCGTTCCAGCACAGACGCAGTCACTTTAGAAAGTATTCACACCCCTTAACTTGTAATTTGAAAGTTACAATTTTGCATTTCTTCTCCATCAGTCTACACACAATAACCAATACAAATCCAGCAAAAATATATTTTTAGAAAATGTATTAGAAATAAAAAACTCAAGGCTGAAGGCCTGATTTTTGGAGGTTTTCCTATCTCTAGATTGATTGTTGGGTTCCTGGTCACCTCCCTGATCAGGGTCCCTGTGCCCCAGTTGGCTGGACATCCAACTCTAGGAGGACTCCTGAAATGTTTCATATTGCTTCTGTTTCACAGTTGTTGGGGCCACTGTGCTCCTGGGAGCACACAGATCTTTAAAAATGGTTTCATACCCTTTCCTATCTGTTCGTCACCACAACATTTTATTGTTGTAGTCTACAGAGAGTTCCTTAGATTGCATGACTTGGGTTTTTGTCCTGACATGCAGGGGAAATTGTGGGACCATATATAAACAGACACAATATGTCTTTCTGAACAATATCTAATCAGTTCAGTTTGCCACAGGGGGACTCCAGTCACGTTATATCACATCTCAAGAAAAAGTAAAGCAAACAGTATGGACTTGACTGCAGTTTAGACTGCCACATCACAGGGCTTGAAAACATTTGTAGAGGAGAGATTTCTATTTTTTTTAAAATAAATTTATAAAAATGTCTGAAAATATCTTTGTCATTATGGGTTATTGCATTAAAAAGTTGCAACTTTTTACATTTCAAATTACATTTTGACACAGTAAAATGTACAAAACGTTCCAAAGCATGTGTATAATGTTCATAAGTTTTTTGGTTTTTGTTAGATAAAAAATGTCTGGGAGAAAAAAAAGAACTTTGAAGAATTAAGTAGCCACAGGTTCATCTATGGAGTTACTTATGTTGTTAATTGTATGTTATTTCTTCAACAAAATACCTTGAGGGCAATTAGTGAGCAAAGATAAAGTTATCAGGTTTTCTTATAACCTGATCTCACAGTATCATGCTGGAAACTTGGAGCCAGTTCTTTTCATGAAGGTGAACTTTTCACCTTCTGCTCCCGTACACCAACCCTTTGACTTTCTCTGCCATCATTCCCATTTTCCAGTCTCATTGGGCTGAAATCGGAAGTGAACATGGTCAGAAGTGTACTCCTGTTGAATTCATCAAAGCCAATTAAGCAGCATGTAATGTAGTTAATAGAGCCTTTCCATCTGGAAGTAGCCTTAGGCAGAGCTCAATAAATCTAAGGGAGTGTGTGTGTGTGTGTGTGTGTGTGTGTGTGCTGCTACTGTGTGGGCTCTGACCACCATGTTTACTAGATGCCACCATCTGTTTGTATGGTGTAAGTGTTTGTGTAGGGCCACCTACATAAATAAACTAGATTTAGCAATAATATAGTTATGGCAGTCTGTTTCATTGCAGCATCTCCCTCTAAATGTCTGCAGTTAATTTGATAACACTGCTTATGACATCACCCTGTCCATGTTGCTGTATGCAACTGAATTGCTATTCAATTATTTTTACAGTGCATTTTGCACTTGTAAAGGCAAAGGAAGCATTATAGTTCTGACATGCAGCTGGCAAAAGTGCCACCTTGTTAAATATTTCTTTACAGCTTACTTTCAGTTTTGTTTATATATGAAAATTAAAACCATAAGCAAGGTTAATATGAGTCACAGCAATTGCTAATTTCCCAGTAAAGTCTAGTGCAGAGCTTATGAGAACTGTTTCTCTTTGCTAGAAAAACACTTACTGTAATTACTGCCTGGATCGCGACATATTAAGTGAAAGTGAAATTATGATAACATACCAAAACTGCATTAGCTGACAGGAACAATATACAATAATTTTTTCTTAATTATGTTGTAAATAAGATTTTTCATTTTTACCGTCAAAAAACGTGGGCTTCACCAAACTGTAATTAGTATAGAATGTGGTTTGTACAGCATTGTATGTTTCATTACCATCCCCTCTAGAGCTACTGTTGTGGTGAGATTATGATTTTACCTTGATCGCCGGCTGAAATGTGTGGATTAATACACTGCTTAAAAAAATTAAAGGAACACTTTTTAATCAGAGTATAGTATCAAGTCAGTTAAACCTCTGGGATATTGATCTGGTCAGTTAAGTAGCAGAGGGGGTTGTTAATCAGTGTCAGCTGATTTGGTGTTAATGAAATTAACAACAGGTGCAATAAAGGGGCAACAATGAGACGACCCCAAAAACAGGAATGGTTTTGTAGGTGGAGGCCACAGACATTTTTCCCTCCTCCTTTTTTTGACTGCTTTTCATTAGTTTTGCATTTGACTAGGGTCAGTGTCACTACTGGTAGCATGAGGCGATACCTGGACCCTACAGAGGTTGCGCAGGCAGTCCAACTCCACCAGGATGGTACATCAATACGTGCCATTGCCAGAAGGTTTGCGCAGTCTCAAGAGCATGGAGGAGATTCCAGGAGACAGGCAGTTGCTCTAGGAGAGCTGGACAGGACCGTCGAAGGTCCTTAAGCCATCAGCAGGACTCATCCTGTTCCTCCTTTGTGCCCGGCCTCATGTGGCAAGAGTATGCAGGCAGTTCCTGGAGGATGAAGGAATTGATACTATTGATTGGCCTCCACACTCGCCTGACCTAAATCCAATAGAACATCTCTGGGACATCATGTTTAGGTCCATCCGCATCAGTTTTTCAGTTTCAATTTCTTGGTGACTTCGAATTAAGCCCTCTGTAGGTTGATAATTTTCATTTTCATCAAATGATGTGGCATTCTTTTGTTCCTAACACATTACCCATTCCATATATATATATATATATATATATCCAGCATGATTTTTTTTTCCCAATTGAGATCTGATGTTTTCAAAGTGTTCCTTTTAATTTTTTGAGCAGTGTAGATGGACCCACCTTATATAAATGTTCAGTGATTAAAATATTTTAAAGGTTGTGGTGAATGTAGCCTGCATTGTTTTGAATAGCACATTGTAAGGTGTCTGACTGTAGCTGATTGGAGTTACCTGGATACGGATCTTGTTAGACTGCACTGAGTGGCAGACACAGAAATAAGAAGCTGTCACCATTTTGTTAAAAAGCTTTTATTGTTGTAAAGTAGGTCATTAGAGCAGAGGAATCCAATGCTGTGCAGGAGAAGAAATCAGTCATTGACATTTAGGTTAATTATTATGTGGGGGTGGTTATCAAGACTATATTCTCAGCATGTTAGTTTCCTCTTATTTTGCTCACATTTTTCCCCTGACTTATTTTTCCTTATCCAATTTCACCTCCCTCTTCCATTTAGCAGCTGTCTCAGCTCCCACTGCACACATTTACCTCTGCAGTCATATTGTTTATTGTTATATGTCTCACCTCATCTCCAGACCACATTCCCAGAGAGTCACTCCTCCACCTGGCTGTGCGATGGGGTCTGTATCGCCTTGCAGAACTGTTGCTTTGCCAGCCAGGGGGTTTGATGGCTGTCAGTCTGCCAAACGAAGAGAGAGTCACACCGCTGCAGCTGGCACAGGCAGCAGGCAACACTGAGCTACTGGAGCTGCTCATACAGTAAGATAATAAGCTCCAGGGCACTCAAGGACAAGACACTGACAAATGAATCGCTGTTCTGCTGTAACATTATGCATTCAGTGCACAGCTTTCTCACACGCAACAGCAAGGGAAAGCTTTCCTTCATGTGTAGAAACCTAGTTTTACACTAACTTTTACACCAGATAATTTGCCTTCATTAGATGTCTCAAATACTGTAAATATACTGGTTGAAATACATTTTATGAATGATTTCAGCTGTCAAACTCTGCAATGTTCAGTCAGTTGGGCTCAGAATATGTGGTTCAGCTTTAAAGGCCTGCTAACTTGTTCTGAAAAACTCGTAGACCATCATCTGCAGTGCTTTGAGCTGTTCATTTATTTATGCTAATGATGTGGAAAATATTTCTATCCAAATTAAATGTTAAAAAACTGTTCTCTAGGAATATCATTTTTTGTGTGGTTTATGACTTCAACTAATCCACCTGTTGTGCTGCAGCCCACCCAACCCTCTAGCCACGCCTCCGGCAGGTCTGTCCCAGGTGTGGGCAGATCGGTCCCGCTTGCTGAGGTTCTGTCATGACACGGGGAACCTGACTCTGACCGTCCGACAAAACCTGAGGTGGAACTCAGAGGAGAGCCGGCACGCTCAAATCCTGTTTCTTAGGGAACGGTTCAGAGATGAAGACTTTCTCAGAGAAGTGAGTTAGTGTAGTGTTTTGTGATATCTATAAATACAAAGTTGGAACTGAAGGTTGATTATGATCAACTATCTGAATGAACCTGTATTTTATATGAAAACAAAATCACAGAGGAATTGCTTTTACGGGGGGACCACTAACATAAACAGTTTTCTTTCTCCAACTAAAAATGTCATGCTTAATTAAGTAAGCACGGTCAATCAGCCAATCTCCAGTCTATACATGTACGTTAACTACATTTCTCACATTCTCAGATCAAAGCACTAAAGAGGGAACGGGTGGAGACCATCTTAGAGAAGGACGAACTAGTAGAAGATCCTGCAGAGAATGGTATCATACCCACCCTAATTTATCTGTTTTGTGAGGTTTAGGAGGCCTGCATACGCTAAAGCACCTAACCTTAACTCTTTCTCTTTCATGTTGCAGTGGTCCACCTTTTTCCTGTTGTAGTGGTTTATGAGGCTAGATTCTGTGGTTTCACTTAGGCTACAGCACTAGTAGATATTTACTGCCCCCCTCTGGGGTCTTACAGGTACTGCAAGTCTGTGGAACTATCAATAGAACAACTAATCTGTATGTACTGTTTAGTAGTGCTGACAGTCAGTTAATTTATTAATAGATTATGAATTATTATTGATTGTTTGTGCAAGTCAGACAACAATGTAAAATATTGTCTCGTTTCAGCCTCTCAAACTGAATGTTTTTTGTTTTTTTTTGTAATTTTCCTTTTCCTGCTTTTTATCATTGTAAGTGGTATGTGAAATAGAAAAATAATCTAAAAAAAATCAACAGATGATTTTCTGCAGGCATACTGTAGCCATTTTTGCTATCTTAGTTATGAGTAGCATGCAAAAATCTACTAATTAGCAATAAACACAAAGACTGTGGAGAACATTGTTAGTTTTACATTTATTTTTCTTCATGAACCAAACTACTAAACAAATAAAAATTCTGACCTGACGATGGCGCTACATGACAAGTCAGGTGCTCACCAAAGTTGCTGTAATTCACTGAGGGAGATACAGGATACAGAATCTGGTGATTAACAAAGTTATCAGACTTCAGCTTCTGGGATCTCTGAACGTCATGATAATCCCTCTAATAGTTGTTCATTTCAGTCGGAATCAAGCAAACAGATCAACAGCTGTGGTGTGAGCATGATTGGAGATATAAAAGTAGGCGGTTGAAATTTAAAAGATTGTGTCCACTGTATTTCTCTTTACGTTTGTATGTAGGTCTTTCCTTGCTCTTGCTGTAGAACAACATTTTAGCCAGCTGGCATAATTATAATCAGACTTGATTGAATGTGTACCATGCTGCGGCACAGCTTTGTCAGATTGAAGCTGCTGTTTTCCTGTACATTACATCTTGTCATTACTCAGCATTTGCTGTCCTTTTCTCCTCTTCCTCTCATGCAATTCTCTTTTCTCTCCCTTTCCCAACGCTTTGAGTCGCTACCACTTCCCTCTTCTGCATTTCCTGCCTATATATTTTTTTATGACCACAGACTGTGCATCAAACCACTCAAACACTAATTTCTGTGTGTTCCTGCTTTGTTTCTGGTATGTGATCATACACTGTGTCCTTTGATCTGGGACGCACATGGTAGTTAAATGAAAAGGAAGGAGATCTAGGCCACACAGTAAAGATCCCCCCAGGTTATGAAAAGAATACAAAAATGAAGCTTTACATGATATCGTTAAACTGACGAACATCTGTAGTTACTTGAGACTGTTTAGAAGTTTAGTGGCTGCTAAATGTATGGCTGTGTCTGAATATGTTCTCTCTTTTCTTTTAGCATTATATCCTGATATCAATGAAGAAAACTCTGCTGTAGAAGAAAATGTGAGTATCTAATGCAAGGACAGTAAACCATTTTCTCATACACATAAAACCGCAGACTTAAATATGACAAAACATTTTGAAATGTATAAAATGTAAGTTTGGTAACCATCTGTATTGCCTCGACAGCTTTATTTGATGAGATGAGTCAGTGAGTCAATATAAACCTGGAATGAGTTATCTGTCATCCTAATACATTCCAGGATAATTCTGTTTTGTCATGTATTTTGCAAGACCAGGTTAGATAGCTAATTTTAAGTCCAGATTAAGCAGTTCTGCGTTTGTTACACCACAGGAAAATGTGTTATTAACTACCCAGCCAATTTGAACGATTAAATAAATATGCAAGTGTGTAAAATAGTGCAAATAGGTTTCAAAATCATGATTAAATAAGCAGTACTCTGTTTTGAAACTCTGGTGGTGTGTCCTTTTGAAGCTGCTCAGAGCAGCAGAGCAGGTATTTATATTGGTAACATGGTTTCGTCCACATTCATAAAACTCCACCACTCTCTTGTAAAGTCATTATTTCAGTGTTCTGGCTGTGATTTCTGTTGTCTAAAAATGTCTACAGCATTCAGTCCTCTCTGTGCTGCTGTTATTCCAGGCATGACACCTGTCTACTCACACATGGGCTTGCCTCTTTTGTCAAGATGTGACATTTAGCGAGGGCCTAGGGATTATGGGAAGTGGTGTTCTTTAAAGACCACAATAAAACTAAATATTGTATAAACAACGATATTAGATTGTTTTTCAAAAATCTACACACCAGGTAAGTTATATGACATACTGTTGAAAAGGCTGCCTTCCAAGGCTTGAATTTTAGTCATTGGGGATGTTAAAATATTAATGGAATTTTGAATGGGGTTTTCAGGAGTTCTGGGGTTCACTTCAGTTCTGTGTCTCCAGTTTGTCAACAAGCTTCCTTTCTGCCCCGCCCAAAAAATCAGGACCACAGAAATGGTGAAAAACTCCACAATTCAGTGCTAGATAGTTTACAGACTTTTCATACGTTTGTATCAAAATTTGTTTAACATGTTCACTGTTCTTAGAGCCAAATCAGTGATTGTACTTTACCCGGTCTTTAAATTTTTTGAGAACTAAAAGCTCTCTTCAGTCTCTATGAACATCTGCACCAGCCCGGGGCAGACTTCAGTCATGGCTGAAACAACGCACTGATTTCCCCTCAATGAACCATATTGTTTCACTCTTATTGTTGAGGTGTTGTTGTTGGCACCTTGCACACGCTACTGAATAACTGACTTTGTGAGCGGTCAAGTGTGTATTTCATGTTTTGAGAGGGGTGGTGTGTGCACATGACTCTAGTCATCCAATAGGACCAGTTTTATATGATACAGATGGTTACCTAATTTAGGTTTACCACACACCTAGACGGTCACCAAACACTTGTGTTTTTGTACTTAGTTCTGCTCGTTTTTTGTTTTTTTTGTGTTGTGCTTGTAGCCTAATGAGAAAGTCTCACTTTGGAAATATGCATGCTGTTAGGTAAAGGTTCCCTGTTTCTCTGCCTAGGACTATGAGGAGCAACTTATGTTTTGCCTGAATGAGGAGGATGAAGAAGATGAAGCATCACAGTCTGACTCTGGTAAAGATTTTACTTTCTTTTTTAAAAACATTTATCCAAGCAAGATTTCTTCCTCAGAAGTTTAGAGATTGTTTTTATTTTAGATATTTGTGTCTCAGCTGTAGATCATGATTTGTGCTGAATGAAACTGATAGTTGTTATTTTAGGGGGTAGTATATTCAGAGAAAGTTTTCAAAGTAGCTTCCAATCATTAAGTGAATCCAACTGAAGGAAACATTTCCTTTCCTGAAGAGTACTTGGAACTCAACTCTAATCCAAGACTATGACTGTCTGCCCCCCCCCTCTCTCTGGTGTTTTTAGAAATTTGTCACTCTGTATTTACAGTGATTGTAGCACTGAGAATTAATCTTTTTAATACGACATGTAGAGAACACTCCTGTAGCTAATCCTGAGTTATCCTGATCCCCTACAGTGACAGGGGAACAGACCTGAACCTTAACTAGGGGGCTGAAGGTGGCTTCACTCTGATCTGTCTGGTTCTGGATGGGAAGGGAAGGATTTGAGAGTGGGAACATCCTGCGGGTTAATAATGGGCTTGTATTGCTGCAGAGCAGACTGATGCCTCAGCGTAAGAATGCTGTGGTTACAAGCTGAGGCTTCAGGCTTTATAACACTTGGCAGTGGACACCTGCAATTTTAACTTCCTGTGGCGAGTGTCATTTTCCATGCTATATGGTTTAGCCATTTTGTATTACATGTGCATATGTGTATTTGTGAATGTGTATGGGTTTGTTGACTGGTTATGGATCTTTACATTTTCTATGTAGTCTTTGAAATCTGCCTGCCTGTAGCTTTGTACAATTGCCTCAGATCTCCTTTTGTGGTTCAGAGGAATAACACAAGTTAATGCTGTTTTTTTTCAAACTTACCCGTAATGCCATATTTGAATAAAAAAATAGCACAGTCTGAAAATGACTCAGGCTTTATACATGTCATTCTTCCAGGATTATGGTGTTTATTTGACCCTTTCTCCATCAGACATTCCAAAGTTGTCAGGCGTTACAAGTGACCGGCAGAGTTTGAGAAAAAAAATTTTAATACCTGATTCTAGTCTGTTTTTCTTAAACATTGCTTTTACAGCTGCTTGACTTACACTACTGCGTCATCAAATAGACAGACAGAACTTCTGTTGCTTCAGCTTCAGCGAGGTATGAGGAATTTTGAATGTAGCCGTGATGTTCCCCATGTCTTCTTGATGTCATCTCTTTCCTCTCTCCAGTTCAGATATTATAACTTTACTACCATGACTGAAATTAAATACAATACTGCACAAGCAGGTTTGCACTGTAAGTAGAAGAATCCTGAATTTTAAAGAGAAAAGATGCAACCTTTCTTTTTTTTGTCTTCCCCCTTAACCCACACCATCCCAACCTCCCAGGTCAGCATTTTAATGTGAGTTTAGTGAACAAACAGCAAAGATCACTTCAGCCTGTGGAGTGCTGCTCTCCACAGCTGAAGAAAGTAACAAGGTTTTGTGTGTGTGTGTGCGTGCACTTGTGTGTTTGAGAGGGAGAATGCAGTAGGGAAGAGTGCTCTGAAGGGGGCAAGGGGTATGGGGAAGTAAAATAAGGGGGCGTTTGTGGCTGAATGGGGGTTGCCAGGGCTTTACTGAATGCAGTTTTCCAGCAGCTTGTTTGAGATCCCCGGGGAGAGGAGGCAGTGTGGGAATACTGTGTGTGTGTGTGTGTGTGTGTAATGGGGCAAAGTGAGCAAAAGAAAGGGATTTATGATATGGATAGTTTGGCAGGGTGACAACAGATGAAGAGTGCAACACCAGGAACGCTAACAAGAGTCCCGGACCCCAGTCGATGGATCTAATTGGAGAATGAAAAAAAGGATTAAACCTCACACAGACCCCACAAAGGCAGCATTAATGTTCACTACTACAGTGCCAACACCCTCCACCAACCCTTCCTATGTGTGCGCACTCACACACAAACTGCTTTCTATAGTTTCAGTGTACATCTTTTCTATTTTCTGCATAATCTGCTTGTAAAACAATTCTCATCCCTTTATTCTGTCTTTCTTTTAAATTACATTCCTTCATTTATGTGCATTTATAAATGCCTGAACTCTTTCCAGTGTGCCATTGTCTGATTTGTCTCTTAAACCCACTTCACTATCTCATTCTCTCGTTTTATCACCTCCAGCCAAAAATACTTGTATTCTTGCTCCTTTTAATGGGGCACTGCACTCCTGTAAGTTGGCAAGGGGAAGAAAATGGGGGAAAAAAAACTGTACGGAAGAAGAAAACAGCGACAGCTCTCACTGCTGTCTCCATGGTGAGGCTGCTGACCTGGCAGTCTGCACCCCCCCCTCATACTCCAAACCCCTTACCCCTTCAGCTTGGCTTTGACATGCTAAAATATAGAGAAAGAGACAGAGAGAATGGAGTGTTTGCGAGGGACTCTCTCTCCAGACGTGGCATCAGGCATGTTCAAGGTGAATGGCTTGTACCTTAGAGTGTGTGGGTTGTGCAGCTCTTCAGCCTGGCATGTCTCTGAGACAATCATGAACTCAGAGGGTTAATGATTTCTCCTGTATGTGAGACTCACCTCTGCTGAATCTGTCTGCCCTCATGTTTGTCTGCACTGAAGGTTCTGAAGTCACTGGCATATTTGACTTTTTCTCTCTCTATTTCTCTCCCTCATTCAGTCACTCTTTCCGGTCGTCAATATCCTCCTCCCCCTGCTGCTGTCAGCATGTGTTGATCTCTCTCCCTCTCCCTTCATACTGTGTGTGGCAGTTGAGTGACTGGATTATAGAGAAAGACTAAAGAGAACCAGAGGTTGGCACAGATTTGAGAAGAGCAGTCAGAAAGAGAGGAAAAGGGAGAGAGTTAGTGATAAAAATCCAAGGAAAGGAACAGTGGCAAGGAACCGAAGACAAGATTCGGTCCTGGCTCTGTTGGACAGTTGGTTCAGAGTTGAGCAGGGGGAGGGGGAGGATTTTAGGGGGAGGGGTGATTCGGGGGATACAGAGGGGAACATGCTGGCTCACTCCTGAAGTGTCAGTGTCTACAGCGGGGCTCTGGAAGAGAACTGAGTGCTGTAGCTAGTTCGTAGTCTGCTTGGCTATGGGGAGATGAATGTAAACTTGTAAAATTTATTTAACAAACACTTTGAGCTGTATGGATGAAGATTTTCTTCAAGACAACAAATCATGGATTCTGACTCTGACTCTCCTTTCAACTACTCCTGGCCTTCTTTTCCCAAGATGAGGATGCGTAGGAAGATGGCAAAGAAAGGTAACAGAGCAGTCATTAATAGACATGAAAATCCGTCTTGTTATTTTATCACATTGACAGTTACAGTCGTGTGAATCTCACTTTAACCTATAGCTATGTCATGTTAGAGGTGGCAAATGGAAGCCTTCACTGCAAACTGCCCTCTTGGCAGACATGTTTCATATTCACTGTGGAACAATAAAGTTAAAATTAGACTGTTCCCATTACACATTCTTACTCACAGGCATCCACTGCAGAACAGTCAGTCATAGTGAGATAACTGCATGTTTGCCAGTGATGTAACCTGATACCTGACAGTATGTTGGGGAATGTCAGATGTTCACTTGAGGCTGATTGAGTGGTTTGGGGGTTTCGACAGCTTCAGGCCACACTGTTGTCTGCATGTATTAACCCTGCTAGGGAGTCATGGCCTCAGTCATGTGACTGCCATAAAGTGCAAAAGGGAGACCAAATGCTTAATGTGCCTCCTTAAATTTGGTTGATTACCATAATCAGTTTTTGTTAAGGTGTCATTGGAACTGAAGATCAGTGTTTGCCACAGGTTACATAGATTATACCAAAATAGAGTTAATACTGGTGCTTTAACTTGGCATAAGTTTGTTGCTCTGTTCCTAGTCATGGAAGAACTAAAGTTAATGCTTAAAATAGTGCAGAATTAAACCAGAATGGTTAAACAGTTCATTGCTTGTGTGCAAATGACTGTCTGTGTTTGTTGGGAAGCGAAGCGAGAGACTTCTAAACAGAAGAAGATCAGGTTACTGCCATGTCTGTGTCATGGCTCAACTCCAGAGGTCTTTTCCTGATTTCTCTATAAACCTCTGCAAGATTATCCATGTTATTACTTTTTAACTGTGATTGACATTTGCAAATTTTATACATACTGCTTGTCTCTGCTTTTTCAGCCGAAGAGCGGAAACAGCAGCGCTATATAAACTTTTTAAACTGACCATATATTCTCCAAGTGGATTTAGACGTATTTAGAAGTCAAAGTCTGGAGTAAAGCTACTCTGGTGTAACAATGCACCTGCAAAGTGAAAAGTGATTTCAGGTGTGGAGAGCCACAAGTTTATTTCTTCACCATGAGGACTGATTGCTGTTCACTCTGGGTTTAGCACTTGGATCTCTTGGGCTGGGTGACAAACTGAAATGTAAACACAATGGGAACACACAATGTGATGCTTGGACCAGGATGTTTGACTGCAGGTGTCGTAACTCAGTGTGGGTTTGTAGATTTTGCTAGACAGTTGTTTTAATGATTTAAATGGTCCTTCATGAACACTGAAGTAAAATAATTACCTTTCCCCTTTTATAAGACCATAAATCTGTGTGTTGTGATTTGTTATCTAATTTTTCAGACTCAGCTTGTTATTTTACTCTGCACCTAATTTCTCCCTGCTCTCTCCAAAGTACCAAATGTTTAGTGTGGTGCTTAAAAAGCAACTTTTGTCATAAAGAATGGACTTACAATAAACAAACCTAGGTGTGTACACAGTTAACAATTATGATTTGATCTTGAACTTGTGTTTTGCTCGCTAGCTTCTAATGAGAGTAAATCTCAAAAGAGCCCTTGTGATAGCCCTGCCTCCCCCCTCTCCATCCTGCCTTCTTCGATCTCGCTCTCCCAGGGGTGTGCATGGGTTGAAGGGTCACTCTCTGTGTTTAACTGCCCTGGTCTGGAAACCTGGCGCTGACTGCTGTCTTTGTCTGGATCTTTGTAGATCTCCAGCTTTCTCTGTTTTTTTTCTCTGCTGTTGCTCCAAGTAGTGCTACTGTATAGGGTTGGTCCTCACTCTGGGACATGCTCTGAATATCACATCACTCCAAATATACATTCTGTGAACAAAAATCCTATACAGATAGCCCCACACACTGCTCTGGGTTCCTTACAACTCTTTGAAATGGCAACCTGCAGACAGGGCTCTCTGTCTCAGTGATAAAGACAGCTTCTCCGGCAGAAAGATTGATTTTGTGCAGGTCTAACTTGTAAGTAATATGAACTCCCTG
Organism: Sandelia bainsii; assembly: GCA_032362345.1. NCBI lineage: Eukaryota > Metazoa > Chordata > Actinopteri > Anabantiformes > Anabantidae > Sandelia > Sandelia bainsii. The sequence goes on from JAUMHL010000030.1 coordinate 18,609,359, forward strand.
CTTCTCTGTTTTTCCCCCACTTAACTAATGTTAAACATAGATCGCATTGCCTGACAGTAATGTTCACTGAGGCGGTGTTTATGGGTCATAGGTTAGTGAATGATCGTTCCATAGCAGCCAGCTGTGGTTTTGGACGTGGCCCAGAACCTGAACTATTAGCTGTGTCCATCAAGTTTCTTTAGTGGGTTTATATGAAACCGTATCTGCTTTCAAACAGTGGTTTGACCAACATCCAGGATCTGACCCCCTCTCTGGATTTGATGTTGGACTAAATCCTATGATACACAGTATAACATCTAACATGATTTGCACATGGATTATGGATCTGGTTTTTGGTTCATATACAGTATAATGTTTTCATGTGGATTAAGGAGGATCTAGATATTTTAACAACAGAAGAACAGGTTCTAAATCTTATGCCATTTTGCCATTTCATGCTAATTTCAGGCTGTAGTAACTTTTAAGGTCCAGGAGATATTATGTGGTTTTAGGGATACTTGGATTGGATCCTGTACACCCTGCAATGGTTGTATTTGAGTCTAGTCTTTCACATGTGATGAGGATGGAACAAGAATCATCTGGTGTCCTCATCAATGTCTGCTTGACTCCCAGCTGCCTCTCAGATTTATTGGATTCACCGCCTACAGGAAGCATAGCCAATTGTTGGTCTGATTTATTCTCTGTTACAAATGTTGGACCTCTCTTCTAGTACTCTGTGGTGCTGGCAGCTTAGAAACTATGGATAAACTATGGATTTGTTTTAATATCTGCTTGGTGGAGACAGTGGTCCCAAAGACATGTTTTTGCACAACAGACATGGTTGCAAACACATCATAAAGTGAGACTGTCATTAGGAACATAGTAATATAATCAAGCTAATTAAGCTGCCTCTTCTGATTAGTACTGTGCCGTAACTACCGGTTGCCAATGTGGTCAGACGTTTTGTTTTTCCAATGAATGCTCAACAGAATGTGTAATTTCTTATTGGTTGTTACTCTTCAAACGTTTAATGCAGTCATAACCTGTGAGCTGCTGGGTTTAACCAGTCTTAACTCCACTAGTTTACTTGAGGTGGTGTTGAAACATTTATGAGTAGTTGGGGGTACGTATAAGTTATTTTTTGAAGTAGTTTTCTACATCCAAGTATAAAGAGTTTGAAAGCCTGAACAAAGGTAAGCTTTTAAAGTTGCTTTTAATTCCTCTGAATCAAAAAGCAAAAATTTCTTTTCAGAATTCATTCTTGACCATGGAAACTCCAGTTGACAGTAAATTACACAACGAGGTCAGGTCAATTCAGCTGTTGTCCTGGAGCTTCCAGTCACATTAGTTGATCTTAAAATAACAATATAGTATTATGCATTTGTGATGCTTTAAAGCTTGGATTTAATTCAGATTTTGTGTTTTATTTACGGCAGTGCACGATGAGCATTGTTTACAGTGCATTTTTGGTGAGTTGAAATTTTTGTGTATTAGTGTCTATGTAAATATGTTTTTTTTTTCATGTCACCACCACAATTTGTTTCAGTGTTATTTTTGATTAAATGTCATTACATTCTGCAAATATGTTTTAACAAAACTTGACTGTGTTGCATAACTGTCTCATCAAAGGTTCATTGTATTGATAGCTGTGGCTAATAACGTTTAGCCTGAAATATTTCCTAAGAAGTTATGTTGTGCAGACGTTGTGTTTTGTACAGAGCAACCTCCCAGAGGGAACTGTGTGTGTTTTGAGAGCAGGAGTGTTTTCTCCTGTTTAACAACACAAGCAGGTTACTGCTCACAGTGACTCTACTGTGTTGAAAGGTTTCCTCAATGCTACTGTGTGCTCACTGGGAGATATTTCCACTCACTCACTGTATTTAAGGCAGGGTGGGGAAAAAACATGCCTGCAGATGCCCGCTTAAAACACCATGCACACTTATTCATGTGTGTGCACACAAAGCCATTGAGACAGACACACAAGACTCTTGGTCCAGAACAATGACATGCAACTGCCCAGGATGTCTATGTCACTTCCTGTGTTTGTGAGGAGTTATTTGGTGTTACTGTGGAAACCAGATGTAATATTGAAAAATTCCCCCTCTCTCTCTGTGGCTCTGTCCCTCTCTGTAGAGAAAAACCAGTCAATAAGGGAGAGCCAGGCCTTGTCCCCGACCCTGGCTGCAGCTGCCAGACTGTCAGCGATGATCCACGGCAAAGACAGAGTGTACGCCAACACTATGCTGGTGGACCAGGTGAGTCAGGCTGCAATTAGTGTTTTTTTGTGTTCTATGTGGTTTAAGTAGAAATATACAGTGTACCTCAGCTATATCAGTTATACTATTAAATAAAAACATACTTGGCTTATAGGATGTAAAATGTGCCACCACGAGATCTACAAATCAGCTTGTGGAATAGTTTTTTTTCATTGCCTTCACTTTCTGACTTTTCTGCTCCAGGTGGATGGTGCTGACATTAAATACAACTCTCCAGAAGAGGAGGAGGTGACCCTTGTGTCCCGTGTTTGCAGTCCATGCTGGGACTCCTTCTCCATGACTCCCCCAGACTCGGGGAACTGCTCCCGCCAGCCATCCTCACCCCATAGTGGGAGGAGGGGAGTCCATACCTTAGACAATCACAGGGAGCCATCCCCTCGCACCTCTCCCTTTGCTATCTCCCCATCTTTTCCTTCCTCCCCCCCAGCCTCCACCTTTCGTTTGTTTGAAGGAGCTCAGAGGCGTCAGGCGCTGCCTTGCCTGCCAGTTACTCCCGCTTTGAATCACAGAGGATGCAGCTTGACGGAGACAAGCCGGGCTCTGAGGTAGGACGCTACCAGCTATTGCTGGTAATTATAGAGTAAAAAAACGAAAGACCTCAATATGTGAACTGTTATATTCAATTAAATAACTTTTATGTGACTTTTTTTATGTGACTCCCTCAAAACTGATTGACAACTGACAACATTTTTTGTTAAAGTGAATGAACATTCTGCATTAAAGCCAACATCCCTGATTTTTTTCTTTTTTGCACCCTCTACACCAATTTGTTGTATCATTTTGTTGATAAGAATTACAGAGATTTCTGTGACTAACCCATACTAAGACCATCTCTTTGGAAGTTTAGGGCTGCGACTCTAATCTCTGAAGGTGCGGAAAGTGACAGGAAGTCTGGACACAATTGAGCTGTTTGTGAATAGACGTTACTGAACATTCCTTCCAGTTTCCTCAGTGCTGCAGTATGTTGTGTATTAGGACTGCTGAGATAAGGCTGTACGTTTAAAGCCTCATATAGCCTGGATTTGGCCATGATGAGTGTCAATGATGAGTGTTAAAAGCACTGAGATTATCTGTACTGATCTATGCAAAATGGTGCAGGTCATCATGGACACAAATTAGAGTCAGCAGCTAACCCTGTGTTTTAGCTTTTTAGAATTTAAAATCTGATTTTGAAGAAAACAGTCTCAACAAAACTGAATGTAATAATCTTTTCTCAGCGGGTTCAATGTGTTTGTCTACAACTATAATGTGATATTAAGATATTTGACAGCAGAAATATTTAGTTCTGACTTTATTTTCAGCTTAATTTAATTGTGTAGGTTGAAGTAGCAATACTCATTAATGAATATTTCAGAAGCAGCAACATCAGCTAAACATATGTGTTTGGTTGCATTTGTGTTTTTGTGTAATTAGTCCAAGTCTTGACTGTGACAGCGGAGAAGAGGACATACTCGGACATTCCTACCCCTGCTCATCTTTAAAGCAGCAGTCCATCCTGCGATCCAGCTCAGGAGAGGAGAGGGACTCTTTTGACACTTCACCAGATTTTAACCGCACACACAAGTCCACTAAGGTACATCTCATGTAGAATGTCTGGAGGGTTATTGATTATTTACTTCTATTGAATTAGAACAGTTTGTATGTAAACAAAAGTTGACAGATCACCTTTGTAGTTTTTGTGACGTGATGTGCTAAAAGGATTATGTTTAACATTTTTTTTATTCGCTTATCAGGTCAAAAGTTTTTGCAACAAGGTTTATAGTAAAAAGCATCACAAACACAATAATTCCAAAAAAGCCTTATGTCATGCAGTAAATGCAAAGTGAAGTTTTACAGCAGACACAGACTCACAGATAAAAACAAACTTTCAACACCTCAATAAGGCAAAGAAAAGTGGATTTGTTAGCACTACAACTTTCTATGGCTCTCAAAAGTTGTTGTTCACAGGATTGAACCTGTGAACTTTTCTTTGATGTTGTGTCTGATGTGTTACTTCTGATTTGTTTTCTTACCCAGAACCCGGAGGAAGCAGAGGTTCGTCTGCGCTCCTACTCTTATTCCTCTCCCAAGGCAAAGCCGTCACGGCCGCTGCTAAACCTAGATGCAACACTCACTGACCTGGCAGAGGGTGAGTGAACTTTGACCCCTTTACCCCGTAACCTTTCGGTTCCCAGGAGCCAGCTGAATGGACACATGTTCCACATGTCTAACAGGGGGAAGACAAGACAGGTGTCATAAATCACCTGGACTTGTATAATATATATCCGTTTAGATTCAGCTATGCTTTTAAACAACACTACTCTCTGTACGAGTGTATGAGTTTACAGCATTAAGGCCATGCTTTGTCCTGTGTAGATGGTGCGTTCAGCAGCAACGGTCATTCTCTTCTTCAAGCTTTATCTCTCTATAAATCCCTTTCTCATCTCAACCAAGTTAGTAAGTACAAGAACAGCTTCAAAACAACAACTTGGGCAATGCTGATTGGCTGGTGGCTGCATTTCAGTGTGTCTTTTTGCTCTTTCTGGTGAACCATGGGAGAAACCAGTGATATTAGAGAACTGCTCAATTAAAAGGCAGTTACGCTTTCCATGACCCACTGCAAGTAAAAAGTATGGAAAAACTGATGTAAAATGACTGAATTGGTCTAAATCTAGTGAAAGTCAAATCATTTTGTTGCACATTTTGGTGTAAAATGATATTTTGGTTACTCAGTTTTCCAAACAGTGCTGTTTGTCATTGCAGCCCAAATAGTGTAGCCTCTATCTGTGGTAAGGTTTAATTGTTGGTGGTGCGTGTGGCCCAGATAATCCACCGTCTCAGTGAAGATCATATTTATCATATTGAATGGCTAGATTATCAAAAGCAGATTTTTTTCCAAAGTTGGATGCCAAAACGTGTTTCCTAGTAATAAAACAATAGTCATCCAAAATACAAATTTTTATTATGTGACTGACAAGTAGGTCTGAAGCTTTAAGGTTTTAATATCCCCAGGCTTTTGAAGTATTCTCTCTATGCAGCTCTCACACAGCATCTATAGAAGGAAATGTTTCTGCTATGAGGGTTCTGTTTTGCTCCCATTTTGGCACACATTCTGTTTCCCCCTTGGTTTTTATTTTTCCCATCTTCACTGTCATCTGTTTTTTTCCCAGGCAAAACATGGTTTCTGTGTGTCTTCTGTCTCTATAGGGTTTTGCTGGTTCCAGAATGTTTCACAGGTTCTTGTATTTGCTTCTAACTCGATTCTGATTTCGGATGATGGCTTTTAACCCCTTTGGCTGAAAATCTATATAAATGTTTTCAACTTCATTGTCATGTGGTTCTGGTTTACTCAGTTGTCTGTCCTTACTGTGCATTACAGAGCAGAGAGCATTCAGCCTGACTGAGACGCCCCGAGAAAAGAGGTAAAACCTGTGTGCCATCTCCACCCGACCATGAAGGGTCTTGCTCAGATGGTCCTCCTTTTTTAGGAATCAGTGCTGACCAGTGGTTAGAGATTGGCTCAGTGTGTGTGTGTGAGGGCATATGTATCTCCAGTGTTAAAGCTGTGGTTTGTAGTCTTAAGTGTGCAGGATGTGACATACTTCCTCTTACAAGACCAGGGCCAGACTGACCCTGAGTAAACTGCAAAATGTGTCTTTCTTAGACTTAAACATCTAGCTAACTTTCTTGGCCACATCAATAATACTGAAGTTATATAATGTACATATATGTATTTTGGATATAGATTTTAATGTGTACAGAATTATTTACTGAATGTGCTTTGCAACCCTGTCATGTAACATATTTAGCTTATTTTATTTTCATTTCATAAATGTCACAATCCATTTTCATTTTATAGTTAATTTCATCTCTCTCTCATACATTTATCATGAGCTAATGCTGTTGTTTGTTTTGTTAATAACCCTGCATTGCTAACAGGGGAAACATTATAGAAGATCATGTTAGACAACTAGATTATCACATTAGATCATTAGATTATTGTATTAGTATACATCATATTAATATCAGAATATTTACAACATCAGCCTGATCGGACTCATCAGCTGTTTTTCTTCCCTCACAATATCAGTATCAATTCAGTGTAAATAAAATGTGGAGATTGCCCTTTTCTTAGGTATTTGCTAATACAAGTCCCATTTCCCCAGAAACTTTATCTAAAATGCAATAAAAGCTAAAATCGTTATTTAGCTCTAGTAATTTGCCGCTTTGGTTGAACCATTATTAATCTGTTTCTTAAAATCATTTTAGTGTTTTCACTGACCAACAACAAAATGCTGATTTTTAGCTTTTATTGCATTTTAGACAAAGTCCCAATTTTTCTGGAAATAGGGGTTTGTATTTTATAAGATTAACATCTCTCTAAATGTAAAACTTCTAGTTATGTTAACATTTAGGCTTAGAAATTATTTCTAGACTGTAGATGTCATACACATTAATATTTTCAGTCTCCTGATGAGCTAAGACACAACAACCTGGTCTGAGGTGTGTTATATCCATGCAGGGTTTTGGGTTTCCGTAAACGGGCCCAGTCAGCAGAGGAGGAGAGCAGCGCATCACTTGAACACCTCACCCTCACAGAGTTCCTCAAAGAGTATGTTTCCACCAAAACAACATCACAGCCATGCATGTGTGGCTTAAACCACTGTAACCCCATTCCCCAGTACATCCACTAACAATATGGATTCTTTGCAGCTGTATCTATTCTTATGCAGATATTTGGAAGTAAATCATATTAACATTTTCAATGCCAGAGTAGGGTCCAAAAGTCTGACACCATATAGAAAATGTGACATTTTCATCAGAAAGATGGAGGCTTTAGAGACAGAGAAAGCTCTAACATGTAGAAATATTTAAGATTATACACAATTTCTAGGTTAGCAGTCAACTTTAAGCAAATTTGTAGTATTAACCATGTTCACTCATTTGTAAAAGAAAATGCACTGAAGCACATTTAAATAAAACTGTGGTGGTGGATTTGCTCTACTCATCAGAAGCTTGTTCGAGTAAATCAGTGTGCAAGCATTGGTCACCTGTTCTAAATATGGCTATGACTCATGTTTCTAGCAGAACATTGCTGACTGAGCAGCATTGTTATAGAGGAAAACATGGCAACAGAACTAAGTGAAAGTGTCTGGAGTCAAACTGTTATTCTAAGAGGGGACTTTATCATCATCAAATCATGGCTAGACTGAAGGTTTCTAAGTGGGTAGTACTTGGCTGTGAAACACTTTGTAGAAACTGGATCATTCATATCCAAAGCGCATTAAGGAAGACCAAAAGTGAACATACTGTCATTGAGAAATTGAAAAGCTGTTTATCACAGATATAGAATTAGCTGAATAAAGAACACAAGATCCAGTCAGCAAAACTACAGTCAAAAGAAGACTGTCTATGAGTGATCTCAGACAATAAGAAAAATCTGTCCCTTCCTCAGAAGTAGTTAGAGATTTTTTCCAGGTTTACATGAAGATATCACAGATTTTTGATGATGTTTCAGCCTTTTGGACCTGGCTATAGGTTTGATGTGATACTGCATGTGCCTCTCTTCTGTGCGTTCTTTCACCTAGAAAGTCTAATGCAACTAGCATAATTTGCTGTAAATAGTTGACACATTATTAATTGCAACTTGCCAAGGTCATACTATAAATAGCATCCACTAGAATCCATAGTGACTTCAAAGCATGCCAAGTATGTTGTTAAGAGTAATATTCTGTAGACCAGGGGTCCTGGAAGACTGTCTGGACATTCTTTCATTCCAGCATGATACCACTGTACCTGATTATTCAGGTCTTCTCGGTCTATGAAAAGTACTAAAATAATGATTTATTTAAGAGTGTGCATGTTAGGCTTGAATGTTACAGTCTTCTACAGTCCAAAATTATCTGTGATGACTGCTGACTGAAATTTTCGCATTGCAACAGGATTGAGGATGAGGAGTGGGATAAATATATAATCCCATCTAAGGTTGAGTCAGAGAAGTACAAAGTCAGCCGGACATTCAGCTTCCTCAAGAGCAGGATGTCCAGCACTCGCAACAAGACCAAGGTGAGGCCTTTGCTCTGGTGGAAAATATGATTCAAGCTAGCTAAGACTTCACTTGCATGTGATTCAAATATGATTGAAATAGTTAGACTTTAAAATAAAGTCACAGTTGAAAGGCGTGCAGTAAAAGGTTTACCACCTCTCAGAGAAGCCAGGTCAGAATTCCTGTGCTGGGGAACCTTTGTCTGTGTACTGTGCCTTTATTTGGTGAAGGAGAAATTCTCTCTCCTAAGGTCTTAGCAACAGGACACAGTGAAAATATCCCCTTATATAATGTGTAGACCTCCTCGACACAGCGTGAGGAACCAAAACACATTCCATAGTATGCTCTCAATCTTCTAAACACGTGTGCATGTGTTCAAGAGCATGTTTCCATGTATGTGCAGACTCACTCTGCACATGAACAGTCAAAAAACAAACATGCACTCTTACACTTCCTTGTAAAGTTTGGTTATAAAATAAACATTGCACTATCACGCACACACATATAGGAATGCCCTTAAAAAGCACCACAACAAGCAGCCATCTCCATGGACCTTAACAAAGTAAGACCTTAATAAAACAAACTCACGGAGAGGCCCCTATGTCTCAGCCAAATCCACTTTAACAGGTGTGTTTCAGCAAGAAGATGACTGCTGTATGTCCCTTTCTGCCTGCTGCTAAGATTCATGTTATTTCTACTTTGGTGGTTTACGTGATATTGTGGCACTAACTGCCATAAATGTCAGGTGAATGAGTACATTTAAAATATTTATAACTTGTGTTTCAGGTGAAGGGAAAAGAGGTGAAGGAGGGAAAGGAGAAGCCTGGAGCCGCTAATGGACACCAGTTTGTTCCTGTGTCTCCATCTGGTCCCACTCTTTGTGTGGCCTGTGATAAGTCTGTTTCTGGGAAGGAGCTGCTGCAGTGCTCCAGTAAGTATTACACTGTCAGTACTGTTGTTGTTTTATGTCCTTTGGTGGCTGAACTGTTTAGGGTTTGTGTAAATCTCTTTGCACGTGCTGTCTTGATGTTTTGTTTAGTTGAAGACATTAAATCAGTTTTCTTCCTCAACACAGTCAAAATTGATTGCGAGAAGCAGGGCATGTTGACAGCCATCTGTACACTAAATCGTGCAGTGTGGTAATTTTGTTTATTATCAGATAGTTGATTAAATTAACTGGGATTTCATCTGCCTATGTCTGCAGACTGTTTCCTGAATGTCCATAAAAACTGTCGAGAGTCTGTCGCAGCCTGTGGAAAGGTAACAACCAACCCTCCCATGCCTCATTTCATCTCACTGCCAACAAGCAATAATGAATGATTTTAAATAATAGTTTAAATCTCAAATTCTCTCTAATGGCTTTACAACCAGTAGCACGCAACTTTTGCAGATGGAAAAATCTTTTCTGGAAATATGTTGTTTGATGATGCATTTTGTTTTTATTAGGTACAAATAATGTGTGATTTTATTCATACTTGGGCTTCTTTTTAAATTAAACAATCTCTCAGGAGAGTGTTTTTCCAGAATTGGAGTAAGAATCCAGTAAATTCACGTATAATCTTTGTGGTTATCAGAATCCCTCTTGGGAAATGTTAGAAATCTGTAACTGTGATCTGAGACACGTGCTGTGTGGTAGCAGCCTCCCTAGTTCAAATCCAGCTTTTGTTGCACGTCGTTTTCCTTGCGCTGACTAATAATGGGAAAACGCCAAAAACAGAAATAAATCAGTTACTGAAGTAGAGGCCGGCTGAGATGGTGGATACACAGGAAGAGTAAATTCCAACACTTGGTGACAAAGGCACTCTTGGAATGTTTAGAACATCAAAAAGTTGATGATGTATAACAAGAGTATCTGAGGGGGTCTGTTTTTTGTGTAGGCATAAATTGACTCCAGTATTAACTCTACAAAAATCTGTTGATGTTAATATGATTATGTCTTTCCCCAGAAACCGCAGGAGAGGAATGCATTGCAGATGAAAAGCAAGACCTTGTCTCTCCCACAGAGTGAGTCAGGAATAAGAACATGTCTCCCCCTCTCCACTCTTTCATACAGTCCTCCCTTAGTCTTTGTTTTAGCTTTCACCTGTCCTCCCTTGTTTCTCCTGTAGTAGATTAACTAAACTATTACTCCCCACCCCCCACTCTTCCCTGTTGTTCTTTTCCTGGTAAAAAGTTACATTTTAATCAAGCTCAGTGGGGGACCTGCCCTGGATTGTGTTTGTTTTTGTTTGTGCATGATACCAAAGTTGGGTATTTTATTTCTTAATATGAAATTGTGTCTTCTCTGTTTGATGTCTGACAAGGTTGTGAAGGTCAAGCAATCTGCTTCAATTGCAACATATTGTCACAACTGTAGGGTGCATGATGTTGGCAATGAAAAGATAACAGATAACAGAGTTCTGAAGTATTCTTTTGGGAAATGGGAAAACCTCCAAGGTGTGACTGATCCTTCTTGTCTCTTCTGATCTCCCGTTTAGACTCAGTGAAAGACAACTCTTCAGCCTCCATTTTCTCCTCATACTCCTCCTCCTCCTCTTCCTCTTCACTTCCAACAATGACCAGAGAGAAGAGAGAAAGTGTCGCTCCTCTTTACAAAAGTCTCTCCATTTCTATAGACAACAGGTTAGAGGGCAGTGTTCCAAATGTGTCTTTATTTTACATTTTAAATATTATTAAGTTTATATTTAATTTGCCTTTATTTTATTTTGAACTTACATATTCTGTAGTTTTACCATTGAATGTGTTGCCTTAAAGTGCTACTAACCTGCAAAAATTATTTAATTAATCTGGTTTTGAGTGACCTTTAGTATCTATCCTTTCTGGGGAAAACATTTAATTTTTGTGTCACTTTGCTGTTTTTTGGCCACAATGCATCCACAAAAACAGCAACATTAGACTTTTGTAAATATAGTATATTTCATAATCCCTAAATAAATCATAAATCATAATCGTGCTTACACATGCAAACTGTTTATCTTTGTCAAAGAGCTTCATGTTCAGTTCTAACTACTTATTCTACAGACAAGTGAGTGATGCAGCAGACGGAGAGTGCAGTGTGACAGCTTGCACTAACAGCTCTTTGTCTGATGAGGGAACACCGGTCGTGACAACTCCCCCATCCACCGACCCGCCAATCATAACACATGGTGAAGAAAACGCATATATATTAAGATGCACTGACAATTACTGTAGAGTGAACGGTGACTGAGAATTAAGACATTATTTGTTGTTTTTGTTCTCACAGATGCTGTTGACGCTCCTCTACTAAGTGACTTGTCTGCTGATCTGCTGGGACTTAAGGAGGAGTCGTGGAGTGTGGCGGTCAGTCCAGAGTTTTGCAGGCAACAGGACAGGCACACCATCAAACGGCAGGATGTTATTTATGGTGAGACCATTTTCCTTTTTCTTTCGTTCTTTCTTTCTAGAAAGTGTGGCTAATCTTTTACAAATATTCTGCTCAGTTTTAGCTATAATAAACTATTTGTCCACTGAGGGTTATTTTCTGCCTCTAAGAAACATTTGCCAAACCAAACAGCTTATCTGCACCTTTAAACATACATGACCGAGATGTCAGTGCCCATAATCCATTTTTGCTTCTTGCTGACAGAGCTGATGCAGACAGAGCTGCACCACATCCAAACCCTAACAGTAATGTCAGAAGTGTTCAGGAGAGGCATGCTGGAGGAGCTGCAGATGGACTGGGACTGTGTGGCCCGTATTTTCCCCTGTTTGGATCCCCTGCTGCTCTTCCACAGAAACCTTTTTGGATTGCTGCAGGAACGCAGACAGGCTGCAACGCAACCTGACAACCCTCAAAATTACCTCATCCATCAGATTGGAGATATACTGCTTCAGCAGGTTGGTGAAGATGGATTAATGTGCATAAACACACTGATACATGCTTCTACTGAGTATGTGATGGTGTCACTCTCAGTTTTCAGATGAAAATGCTGAGAAGATGAAGGAGGTGTATGGGGAGTTCTGCAGTCACCACACTGAGGCTGTCAATATGTTCAAAGAGCTGCAACAACAGAACAAGAAACTCCAAAACTTTGTCAGAGTAAGCTCCTGCTGCGAGACCCCTTTCACTTTTGAAAACGGTGGTTTTTACAGTAAAATATCTTGACTGAGCAGCTTGTGTTCTAATTTAGATTTGTACATTTCTGCCCACAGCAACAGAGCAATAACTCTCTGGTCAGACGGAGAGAGGTGCCAGAATTTATCTTGCTGGTCACTCAGCGCATCACCAAGTATCCAGTGCTGCTGGAGAGGATATTAAAGTATACTCAGGGTAAGTCTACTCTACTGTGTGCTAAACAGTTCTGGAAATGTATGCAGCTGTTAAGCTTGTTATGTATTGTGGAAGCAACAACACAAATTGCAGTGCATAGCTAAAAATTGGTTTATATGATGATCCTGACAATACCATACTAACTAAAAGAAATGTTTACATTTTGAGATATTATCAGTTTTTTTTTTGTTCTAGATGGTGTTGCTGTTTTTAAATATCCTGCTTGATAGTGATTTTTGTTTTTGTCAATTAACAGTTAATGACTAAAGAATCCTAATGTGTATGAAACTGCTATTGGTATATAAGCAGAGGGTTGACGTGTTTAACACATCACTTTGTGTAGATATATGTGAGAATATATAAAGAGCCTAAATGTGTGTATGGCACAAAAACTGTGTTTCCTCGTGCATGTTTTTATGAACTCTTTGTTATCTCTTTCCCCTCACAGAAGGAAATCAGGAACACTCAGACTTGTCTAGTGCTCTGGCTCAGATCCGCAGTGTCATCACAGCAGTGGATCTGACTGTGAGTAAGTACGAGAGGTGTCAGGAGCTGCAGGAAGTGCTCGCCCGGCTGGAGAACAAGAGCTTTGCCAAGCTAAAGAATGGCAAGGTGTTTCGCAAACAGGACTTAGACTGCCAACACAGGAACCTGCAGCATAAAGGACTGGTCTACTGGAAGACTGCCACAGGACGACTGAAAGGTATGCATGAGATCATCTATGCCACAATATTTTTGGGGGTTTGAGACAACCAGTCTACATGTTTTTCTACTCCTCTGTTTTCAGATACTTTGGCTCTCCTTCTCACAGACGTTCTGGTTTTCCTACAAGAGAAGGACCAGCGCTTCATATTTGCTGCTGTGGTAAGCCTCAAGCCAAATAACGCTTTAATCACCTTGTCCAACTGACTTCACCTTTTAACCATTCTTTATGGGTTTTCTTTCAGGACCAGAAGCCTCCAGTAATCCCTCTGCAGAAGCTGATTGTTAGAGAAGTAGCCAATGAGGAGAGAGGAATGTTCCTTATCTCTGCCTCCTCAGTGGGACCAGAGATGTATGAAGTTCACACCACCACTAGAGAGGAAAGAAATGCGTGGATGAAATACATACGACAAGCTGTGGAGAGGTGTGTATGCATATCTGAAATGGAGCATATTTAGAATCTGTGTGCATGTGTGTGTGTGCCTTGTTAATGTTTCTAAGTGTATGTGATTTACTCATTATCTAACCTACTGGTCCACTTGGCAGTTGTCCTGAGGAAGAGGAGGAGGAGGAGCAAAGTAATGAGACAGAGGAGGCCAGGCGAGCTGCAGAAGTGAGAGTTCAGAAGATCACGAAGTTCCAAGGTAAGAGACAATTCGTGTGCCACTGTCCTCATCAAAAATCCTTTTGGTGATACTATGGAGAGCTCTTGTATTAACGAAACACCAGAAAGTACTAATTTAGTGTGTGTTTTGTGTAGAGACCCTGTTGTGTCAGGACCAGCGTATCTGCAACAGTCTGGAGGAAAAGTTACAGTTGTATGCTGAGCTTACAGAGTTAACTCTTCACTCGCCAGAATCTTCACCACATTGCCATCTGCTGGTACAACCTGACACGGACAGTGAGACTCCGCGACAGGCCTCAACACTGCTCACAGCTGCACTCAGAGAAGGTGAGAAGGCTGCCGTGTAGCTACACGAGGCTGCAGTCATGCTGCATATGTCAAGTCAAGAACAGATATCACAAGCCTAATGTTGACTAATGATTATGACTAGTAACTAATCTACATTAAAAAAAAAACTTTTTCAGTGAATCATCAGTTTCATCTGCATCACAGACTTGGAAACAGAAGAGAATACATTAGAATCCTTTGAGAGATTAAATCTGTCTCAGTGGGATACTGAAATAAAATCTTAATATGGAAAGCACTGTATCAAACATAGAGCTTCACAATTACTGTATATACACATGACTGGTCTTTTACTGAATGGGGGGCTCTAAGTAATATTTTACATAAGGAAACTTTGGGTGATTAGGTCTTTCAGGACTTCAGGCCCTTCCCTTTTCAGGAATGTGTCACCATGTCCAGATCATACTATAGTGACGTCTCCCTCACTCTCCTGTTTTCTTGCACCTATAGACAAACTGCTGACATGCCATGACAAAAAAACATAGCTATAATTAGAATTGCCTTTTCAAGTCTGTCCACATGAATGAATATTACCTGTGTATGGCTTCCTGGGACACTTAAAGTAAATGATCCAATCATTTATTTTATTAGTTAACTGTATGATGCTTTTCCTGTAGCAACGGAGACAACATGTCTACTATAAAAAGGTCTTTTGTAGCTGCACGTTTATCATTCTTTCTGTATTCTATCTGTATTTTACGTTTGGTGATGTGAAACCAATTTCAACCTGAGGTCTAACCAGTCAAGTGATATTGAAAATCCTGTGGGTGTGTGCAGGACGTTTAATCAGCTAAATGCATCTTTTGAAAGTACATCAGTACTGCTTTGTAAAAAACTTTTACAATTTGAGTATTTTAAAAATAGAAATATTTATCTAATTAAACTAATATAGACTTACAAATGTGAATAAAATTAATCTGCAAACATCAATATGAAAAAGACAGTCTGCATACAGTATTATAGAAAACAATATGAAAGTTAAACTGTCGCTTTGGATAAAAGCGTCTGCCAAGTAAAGTAAACTGAATAATTTAACAAAAGTGATTGGATATACTGGAGGTTTATGTTGTAAAAAACTGGAATAATTATGAGTTTTGACAGAGATTTGATTGTTCTGCAGCGGAGAATCTGATCACCATCCTGCAGGCCCGCGATGGCCTTTCTGTACAAAGTCAGACCTCTCCTGTCCGAGGACCGGAGTGCCTTAGCTACAACAGCCATGGCAGCAGCATCCAGGAGTCTCCCTCTGAACGTGAGTCACAGTCATTTTGAAAATCACTTTGTTTGGCATTACATTAACATTGCTGCCCACAAATTACTTGATCTTTTGTGATGTGAATGAACCACAGTGCATAATATTTGCTGGCTTCTCCTTTCTTTGTTCTCCAGCGGATTATCTGAGCACACTCAGTATGAGCTCCACCTCTGTTGGATCAGACAGTGAGTTGGCAGGGTTGGACAGTGTGTTGTGGAGCTCTGCTGTGGAGCTGAGAAGAGGAGACAACAAAGCAACGCTGTTAAAGGTTCAACCACTGTAGTTGCTGATGGGATTTTTATTTTATTTTATATTACTCTTATCCTGTAATAACACAGTGTTCTGTAGGTGACAGAAAGCGTCCAGAGCCTGACTCAACTTCTTTATAGTCTACAGGTGAGAAAAGACACAGTCTGTGGCTCACTGAATGAATTAAATGCAATATCTGGATTAGGCAGAGTTATCATCAAATACTGGGTGCAGTCTATGTAAATGCATGATAACAAAGGTATTAGATATTTTAAGTAACAAAGAACGGTGTAAAATCATTTAAATCAACCCTAATCAAACCTAACATAAATATAAACTGTTCTCAAAAGGAATGTAAAGGGATGTGGACTCAATCATTTGGATACATATGGCTACAGGATGTGATTTGATTGTGATCAGATGTCTCCTCCTTGGGTTTACAGGCAGCCATAACCCTCCAGGACAGCTGCTATGAAGTCCAGAAACTCCTTCTCCAGGAGAGAGAAAGACCTCAGCTCCGAACCCTCACTTCCCTTCAAAACAGCCTGGTAACAGACCATGATACCATGATATTCATGTTACAGTTACTATTTTTAAATATTACATTATATTACATGCTGGCCTTTACCAGTGAATTATGTCTGGAAATATTAAATCAGTTTCTGTTGTAATCCAGGACCAGGAGAAGCAGAGGAGTGTTGATAAGAAGAAAGAGGAAGTAGAAAAAAAAGGTTTAGAGAGGAAGAAAGAAGAGGTGGATGAGGTGCAGAAACTCCATACGAAGCTTAAACAGGAGCAGCAGCGATGGGACAAAGAGTGTCTGGTCCGAGACAAACAACAGGTGAGTCTCATGCTGACTTTCAGACTGTACTCTCATTTGTCCCAGTGAATTGTCTTTTCTGCCTCCCTCTGTTATCATTTAGATTAGTTTTTAGGCGCTAGTCAGCTGGGCAATCACCTAGGCCACAGCCTGCTACAAGAACGCATGGATAGTGTATTGTATCATCCATGATAAATTGTGCTAATTCCTCCCCATGACAAGAATTTGTCATATTGTGATAATGACAATATAGCTGTATGATGATGTTTCCATGCACGCCATAACGTGAACATGTCACATGAGCCTACAAACACAATAAGCATGATTGAAAGCCAAGCCAAAAGACAGTGCCAATCCAAACCGTTGACAAGGATGGATTCAGGAAAAATGATGAAAAGATTGATCACAGATACTGATATGAAGGAAATTTTCCACTCTAAACTTTAACATCATTGAACTGCTGGCTGCTGTTTATTTTGCAACCTTGCGGTTCATTTGCTCACACTGCTGTGTAACAAATCACATATGAGAACAGGTTACTCATAGGATACAAGAAGAGTATGGCTAACATATAAATGAATAAGTATTTCAAAATCATTATAATTATCATAAAAGAAAATGATTAATTACCATTGGATAGCAGAGATCTGTAGGAGCAGCACTTCAGTAATTTAAATCATTGAGTTTCTCTTTAAATCTGGTTTGTGGAATCTAAATCCTTATGTGAAAGACAGTCCAGACAGCTGAGATAGTTGCTTTTGATCCAGGATTTAAGCCAGCAGGGATTGACAGGACACTTAAGCGCTGGCATTAAATTGAATTAGATTTCTTTCAAAAGAAAAAGTGTGGGCATCACGGGAAGGGGTCTGTGTTGGAGTAAAAGATGTGAACTGATGGCAGATCACTTCCATATATTCTGAGGATGCCCAGCTGTTTAGACATATTGGCAGGAGGTTACATGAGTAATACAAAACATCTAGGGCGGTGGAATTGAAAGCACCTTTACTACAATTCATTTGGGCAATGTCCCAAATAGTTTATCTGCACAAGATAAATATCTACTAAATATATTGTTTGCTGCCAGAAAGAAAACAGTAACAAGAAAATGGCTACAGACCGGTTGGTCCTTAAACAAAGTCAGACTGGATGGATGTTGTTACTGTTGTATGGAGAGAATAACCTTTTTGTTGGATTTATAGATTGACAAATTCTTATGATACTTGGAAAAATGGATTGTGTATGTGTCCGTACAAAGTGATCACTGATATTTTATTAAATGAAATGACAAGTAATGTTTGCATAAATGTATACAGGTGACTAATAGGCTGTCTTTTTGTCAAAACTGAAATATATTGCAAAACTCTTCTGCAGCACGCTATGATTTATTCACCAAATGTTTATGGCTGTGTTTCCTTCATCAGGGTGGTGAGCAACACACGCCTGAGGCCTCATCCATATGTCATCTGTGCCAGTTTCTGATATTATAACATCTTAATTAAAGCGGCTGAATCAACAGTAAAATGTCCGAAAATAAAAACAACGTCAGTTGATATATTATACACACTACATTCCAGTAACTTAAAAGGTGAAGCCTGTGACATATGAATTTACCTCACACTGATCAGATAGTAGTTGATATCATCAGTACATAATGTGCAATGAAGTTCAGACATTATCGCATGTTGCAGCTTCCTTTTTCCTTTGACTTCAGGCAGATGTTTGTGCCTGAACAGCTAAAAGGCGTACAGGCTAACTACTGCATTTTAATAACATTTGTAACATATACATTTATTGTGATTAAATTTAAAAAGGAAACCGAGTTTGTGGGTCTTCTTCCATCTGTGATGAATTTTCTCCATAATTTCAGTGTGAAATAGTGAATTTGGATGTTGTTGTTTGGATGAATGTTATGTTTTAGATAGCCAGAGCATTTCCACTATCAACCTGACTAATGTGCATGTGTCTTGCGTATTTACAGAACAAACAGGAGAATGTGCTGGATCAACGAGAGCAGCAGTGCCTTCTGGAGGCCGAACGGCTGCGCTGGGAGCGTGAAGAGCTGGAGGCGCAGCTACTGGAGTATCAGCAAAATCTGGACAGACTGAGGGAGGGCCAGATGAGTGTGAAGAGGGAGAAGGAGAAGATGGAAGCCCAGCAGAGGCTACTCCAGAGCTGGAGACACAATCGCCAGAGCAGCCTGCCTGTTACGATACCACTGGATAAATACAAGGTAACAGATGGAGGGAGGAGAAGAGACAGGAGGGTCAGCATTGAAGGGGAAGAGGGGGAATGAGTGGTATGGAGATGAAAATGTTTTCAAGATCTTAGGAAGCAAACACTTTCCTCTCTCCTTTTTTGGTGTCCCAGGTGTCCAATCACAGCCGCTCAGGCAGCCTGGATGGTAATTGTTCAGTGTACAAGAACGAGGCAGCCTTACTCGCTTCCCTCCAGCAGAATCACCTACATCAGCCGGCCAACAACAACCAGCACCAGCCCCTACTCTCTGTGCCGAGAAAGAACGACGGTGGCCCACTGCACAGCACCGGCTACACCGCTAACCTTGGCCTCAGTGCTAACCTTTACAACAGCTTCAACACCCTGCTAAGCCAGGTGCACAGCAAACAGCCTCCAGATGGTCTGACGTACCCAAACTACAGTAGCAACCATGGCTGCCCTCCACATCTGAACGACTGCATCCCCCCTTTCAGCAGCAGGGTCACAGCACAGCAACAAGGGACGAACAACAGTAAGACTACTTACTACATGTGAAAACATACAAGACTAAGAAACCACACTGTGACTTTGATTCTGTTTTAGCTTAAACATTGACTTTCTCTTTTCCCTTTCTTATGTCTTTTTCAGTCCTCCAAAACATGATTTTTGTTGTTCTCCTTTCAGCAGACTTCAGCCCCCATTTGGACCTGGATCCCTGGAGGTCAGAGGTTACAGGTCATAGACTTTACGAGGATGACCACTCCTCCTCTCCCTCTCTTACCCCCCTTCTTTCCCCTCAGGCTTACCTCTCTCTTGAAGGTCAGAACAGGGAAGAAGGAGGCGAGGAAAACATTGTTTATCTCTGAGATAAAGGAGCAATGCAAGCTGCCAGACATACAGCAAAACTGGACCGACTGTAACGTATCTGTTGGCTATATGTGGATGTGTATTTGTGCATTTGCATCCATCTAAATGTGATGGATATAAATTAAAACTAAATAATGAAATAAGGGAATATTTGCAGGGAGGAAGTATACACAGTCATACTATATGAGCCTTTATCAGTGTATGTGGCGGCCATTAATTATTCACTTCCTGCGTAATGAAACCATTGTGCCTTTTTGCAAACAAGCTCTTTGTAAATCAGCTTTTAAACTTGTACTTGTCATTGCACTTGTTTGATGGCAGAGGTGTCTTTGTGCTACGAACACTGGGTCCTAAGCAGTCAGGACATTATTCCCATGAGCACTTAAAAGGAAATGGAAATATTTGTGAAACCAATTTAGCCCTTCCCCAAGCTATATATAGAGTGCTGTTATTTCTCTATGTGATGTTTAATAATATTTATAAGGGATTATAAGCACCTAAAATACCCAGAAATATACTGACATTATTGTATAAATATTAAATTTGTATGTATAGTTTTATGGGAAGGCTACCTATGCACACTGTGTTGGAAGAGGAACTTATATTCCTATCTTTATTTTTTTCACATAAGTGCCAAAAAATCTTGCTATCTGATACTGTAATTGATTTCTGTAAAGAATGGCTGTATGTTTTTTTGTTTGTTGCCTTTTTTCTGATAATTTATTATGTAAATTGCTTCATGCACTGTCAAAATTATTAGTGTTTTGTTAAATATATGTTCTCGTGTAATGACTGTAATCAGAATTGTGATGTGCCATATTAATATTGTGCTGTATATAAAACTATTGTGGCAAACATCTGTTTTTTTGTATAGCTTTTTTATATAAAATGCATCATAGCCAAATCAGGTTGACATTTGCATGCCTCCTATTCATATAAATAGGAGGAGGTGTGCCTTGCACATTACACAACACGTTTATAGTAGGCAGGCTGCCAGTAATCATTTGCACTGACTTTCAGTCAGTGTGCGGTGTAGTCGATGTTTCACAGTGGTTTTACTTTGATCATGTTTCCACTGTGTGGGCGTTTCAGAATATTCTTGATTAACCTGCTTGGGTTGTATCTAATATTTTCTGAGGATCACAATGGATGCTGCTTGATCACTGGTGAGTTTGATTCATAAAAAAAAAAAAACAATTTTAAAACTCAAATATGTCCTCTAACTTCACATGCATTGTGTGCCAGTTTGGCAGCCCCCAAGTCCAAACATCAGTCTTATGCCAGCTGTCAGTGGCAAGCAAAGCCTCATGGTGAGCTGGCTGATAAACCATAGCGCCTCAGTGGGTGACCTTAATGAAATCCAGATCAGCCGTACTGAGAACCACATCGTTATTTATAGTGTGAGTACTGGATGTATTTTTTTTTTCTGTAATTCATGATATCTGATATTTCGTATAGTTGCATTCCAGTAATTTTATAGTATTGATATTTCTTTTTATAGTGAGGGATAGTCGCAAACTCTTGACAAATGTATGTACTATTTTTCCCTTTCTTTGTTAATGTAGGAAAATGTCAGTGTACCTTCTGCAGATTTAGATAAATATACATGGACATGGACCCCTGATCTGCCTCTGGAGTGTGTCGATCATTCAGTCAGGATACGACATTTGTACAGTCACTCTGTTATGAGTCCCTGGAGCAACTGGACAACTAACCCTGGTGAGATGATTCCATTCTGTAATTGTCAATGTATGCGAGTAAAATCAAACCAAACCCAGAAAAAAACAGGTCTGTTGCTTGTGTGCACTGTTTAACTGATAAGATCATAACATCAAATAAGCACTAAAGCGGTTTTCTCAACATGAGTGAGACCCCATCCTTTTTCCCTTCCTTTTTTATTTTATTTTATTTTTTTACCGATTTTTATCTGTGTTTCCCAACTGTTGCATTGTCTGTTGCAGTCATTGCAAATGTCTGTTGCAATGCATCTTTTACTCGAAACACACTGTTATAACATACGTGAATGGGTAACGTTTTTAGAGGTATGATCCAAAGTACTTGTACTTCTTTCACATTGTCTAGTATCTATCTACTGAGGGGTGATGGTAAAGAGGGCTTAGAGGTCCTAGAACTTACAAGGGGGAGGCTGCACTTACAGTAATTATACTCTTGACTTGTAGGAGTCAAGACAAAGGAGAAATCTGAGATCTTCCCCTTCCAGAGTGTGCTGAGAGAGGGCACCAGTGCCATGTTCTGCTGCGTTCCCCCACCAGGAGTCAGTATTGCCAGCTTGACTTTGGGCAGCAAAGAATACCCACTTATCAGCATTGGAGCCAGAGTCAAGGCTATTGCTGTAGACAACCTGACGATCCAACAGAATAGCGCATATTTTGGCCACTCTTTCTTACTCAGTTGCAATGATACAGCAGGTGGCACCAGGGCCATCTTTACCTACGTCGGTTGTGAGTTCAAATAGTTTATTTGAGTGTCTGTTAATATTAACGCTATTCTTTTAATAATTTCTTTGTTTTGTTTGTTTTTTGTACATATATTTATATATGTGTCATGTAGTTCCTCCCCCGAAGCCCAGAAACCTCAGCTGTGTGACCTCAAACATGGTAACTGTCACCTGCACTTGGAATCCAGGCAGAAAACAACAACAAAATGGTCGCAACACGCAAACACAAACTCTCCACATAGCGTAAGCACACGCACAACATTCAGGATGTATTTGTTGATTTATGTACATGTCATTAATGTCATGCACAGATGGTAGTGTTTTTGTAAAAACTGTTGACTGTTCCAACATATTATTGTAGAGTAAGCTACGATCAGTTAAGATTATGAAAATCATGGTGTGTGAAAATTCATTTTTTAATCTTTTTTTCCAGTTTCCTCTTTGATACTGTTGCATACAAACATCTTTTTCTTTTGTCATGTTGTAGTGCACAACTTGTCAATCTATAGTTGAACAACGAGGCCATAGCATATTTGTTTATTTTGTTAGGGACATAACAAGGTTTCAGATACAGAATATATGTCTAGTTCATTATGAGCTACCGCACATTACATCAGAGCTTGACAGCGCTCAGCTCTCGCTCAACAAAACAAGGTTACACAACAGAAAAGGCCCAACCAAACAATAGCTGTCATGTCACCAAATGGAAACATTTAAATTGTTCTAAACTAATTCCAAACACACAGTTATGCTGGATGTCACACAAGTCTTTTCTCATTCCTTTCTTTGTTTAAAACAAAGGAACTCGGACCAGGTTCCCATCAACTGTCAGAGTTCGTCTTGTACCTTCCTTGCCATCCCACAGCTCGAAGAATACAACATCAGTTTGGTGGTAAAGAACAAACTGGGAGAGGAGACTGAGAACTATAGCTTCAACATCTCTGACAGAGGTTACTCAAGAACCTGAACAGAATTTTTGTTGATTCTACAATCACTTGAAAATGACCTTTTAACAAATGTGTGGATTTGTGTGTTTCGTTGTTAGTGTTTCCTGTTGTGCAGTCGGTCAGAGTGAGCCCAGGGGTGACAGATGCCACTGTGTCCTGGACTGTAGAAGGAAACTTGACTCAACTGAACGTCCTCTGTCAAGTCACTACAGACCCACACAGCGCCATCGAAGTGAGTTTAACACAGTTTAACTAAAATATTCACAACTGAACATTGGACATTTTATTTTTTATTTTCAGATCAAAACTCCAGCAACACTTGCCGTATACTGAACAACTTTATTGTGTGTACAATGTGTTTCAGCTTGTGGTCTTCACAAGGGTCGTTGTACGTTTGTTTACCATAGTTCTGTGTATTTGTAACAGCTGAGCTGCAACAGTGTGAATGGTCGCTGCAAAGTCCAACTTAAACCTCTGATTCCCAACACCCACTACTCTACAAGGGTATGCTGCTCTGTCAGTGGCAGGCTCTGGGGAGAATGGGCACGACCCATCTCCTTCACAACCTGTGAGTACTAAAGTGTATTACCAGGATAGTGTCTTGTATTCAAGGTGTGCACATGCACCTTCTAAGTCCAGGTTTATGATGTCTGAGTCTCAGTCCACTCACTCACTCCAAGTTAAAGTCCAGGCCAAGACTAAATCAGGCAATAGATTACGCTTCAATACCAGGAAAGTTTCTCTTCCCAGATTTACTTTTTAAATTTTATTTTACGCAGGCCAGAAACAGCTGAGCCACCAAAATACATCACAAAGATGGTTCAAGGCCAGAGTCTACTGGTACTTGCATTTAATGATCTGCTGATACCTTAAACAAAATAATAATCATTAATCTTTATGTACTTTACTCAGCTCCATTAGTGACCTTGAATTTATGGAGGCGAATAAAGCAGCAGTTTGAACTGCAGAGTCGTCAAGTTACCCTATTGTGGACTCCGGTGAGACTCAAATATTGATGTAATAGCACACAAGCACTGTTGTTTGGTTTCATAAAGGGAATATGTAACAACTGCCATGAACAACTGTTCTCAGCATGTTCCTGGCTCAGCAACCAAAGTAGCAATCCAAGGTTACACAGTTCAATGGTCGCAGAAAGGCCAAAACAGAACAGAGGGGAAGGACAGTGGACAGACCCAGACAGAGGTCTCCATTGGCCCAGGGCAGTATGACTTCACTGTGCAGGCTGTCCTCGACAGAGGCCTCTCCATCCCTGCTTACATCACCATCCCAAAGATGGATATTAGAGGTGAGCAACACATAAGGAGTCAGCTGAGATTCTTTTAGTCCAGCTGTGTGCTTAAGTTATGTTGTCCCAAAAGTGAATTTCCTCCAACAGATGAAAGAAAAACTAATTGATGGTAATTATTAACTAATTACTAACTCTAATGATTTCTGTCATTACAGTAGATTATTATTATACATTCCAAAGAAAGTCCTTCTTAGATAAAATACAAGAAAATGAAATCAGGCATCTAGTTTTGCTGTTGTTGTTTTGTAGTTTTTGTAGTTGTTTTGATTCTACATTCACTACTCCTTTTACAGATGCAACACATTAGATCAAATTTGTGTTTCTGTGCAGAGAATCATCTTAGAGAAAAGCGTTTAAGCAGCAGCACAGCTGGTGGTTTCAATCTGTCCTGGGCTGAGCAGGTCACTGCCACCTGTGGCTATACTGTGGAGTGGTGCATTCAGGGAAACGCAGTGCCATGTACTCTGCAATGGATGAAGATGCCAAAGAGAAACAACACATTATTCCTCCCTGCTGGTTAGTTTTGTTTTGTTCTTTTCCTTTAGTGGTCACTGTCACTTAACTTAATTTAACCTAACTTATTTAACGTTTGTTTCTTTGATTTTGCAGGAAATTTCAAAGCAGGTTGTAGATATACATTTAATATCTATGGATGCACAGAAAATGGATACAGACTGTTAGAGATACAGACTGGATACTCACAAGAGCTCAGTGAGTGTTGTTCATTTAGTTGTGCTGGTAATGTGTGTGTGTATTTTTGTACATATGTATATCTGGCAACTCTATTTCTTCATTAATTGGGCATTTTGCTGGTGGAGTGCTTTATATCTCAGAACTGGTGCCTTAACAGACAGCACAGTGACATAATGCAGGAGAGATGAGGTCTTAACTTATGGTACTTAACTAGGTGTGGTAGTTTTTGAGACAGGATGTCTTCATCAGAAACTTTACTGAAGGCATCCTCCAGATGATATCTCTGCACAAGACACTGTCTTTCAATTCAATTCAATTCAATTCATCTTTATTTGTATAGCGCCAAATCATAACAAAAATCATCTCAAGGCACTTT
>JAUMHL010000030.1:18634889-18684820 GCA_032362345.1 Sandelia bainsii
TAATTCGAGTGGCAAACAACACAACGTGTAACAGAACGATCAGTATCGGCAACAGGAAGTGACGCAATACGCCTACCTTTCCTGTTTTTCAGATGTGCAAAGATGACAAAGCAGGAGGAAGTTAAGATAAAAAATACAAACATTTTTATTAACTGACATCTGAGAACAGAATGAAACTTTTGCAGCAAATTGTGGTATCAGTATGACAAAGTAGGCATCGGATAGAAGGTTGAGGCAGTTTAATTTTTGCAAAAAGTTGCTTAAAGTCTCATGTTCAAAACCATCTCATTTTCTTCAGACTCTGTCCAGTCCCCAAGTCTGGTTCAACCTGTTCAGAAAACTTCTTCATCTGTGACTCTGGAGTGGAGTTACAATGAGGCAGATCATGCACATCCGGCATTCATCACTGGTTACTTGGTTAAAGTCCAAGATGGGCTGCTGGGCCGTGCTGCAAGTGGGTGCAGAGGAAATCTTCCAGTTTTAGTAACTCTTTCTATGGTTTAAAAACCAAATACTGATTACTAAACATGACTGAAAGATGAACTAGATAGATTCACACAGTGATATGTTTATTTAGTCTTTAGATAAGAGTATGATTTGAGTCACACTACATTTGTATTCTTCTACATTTAGATGTGTTAAATGTGTCAGTGGCAGACCCTCAGAGGAAGTCTGTGACCATAGGGGGTCTGCAGGAGAACCACGAGTATGCTTTCTCTGTGAGCGCTCTCACTAAGAAGGGGCCTGGACAACCAGTCAGTATCAACATCAGGACCAGAAGAAACTGTGAGCGTCAAAACATGCAGTCATGTACAATCAGAGACAACAGTTCCACAATATCATTTGTTTCACTATAGTTTGTTTTTTTTACACTTGTGACTAAAATGTCTTCTAGTAAACAGACTTGAATTTCTTAACTAATAGTATAAACTTCTCACCTTTTCTCATCTAGACTCTGCTCACTTGGCCAAGATAATGACTCCCATCTTTTTACTGCTTGGCTGCACCATTCTCCTGTGGCCTCAAAGAAAAATGTGAGTAACTTGAACTTAAAATTTTCACTCAACCATTCATCCCAGCAGAAGCTGAGATGGATCCTCTCCCTTATCTGTTGTCGGTTCTGTTCCTCCTCCAGGCTGAAGAATAGACTGAAGGAGGTATTTGTTTATCCTGCTGGTATGAACATCAAAGCTTCTGAGTTAAACGCCTTCCTGAATAAGGTATGGACAAACCATTGCAGCAATCAAATCATGTGCTAACCATAATGTAATTTTAGAAAATGTTTACATGTTTTTAAGTTGAAAACATGAATTTGAAAACTGAATTTTATGCATTCTATAGCATAATTAATTAATTAATAATTACTATCATTTACTTGGTTAGTGTTTTGCAGATAAGGTTAAATAAACAAGTAAAATGAATAATAATAGAGCAACTCATCTACTGCCTGAAAAACATCCTCATAATTAGTTGGTCAATATGTGTCTTATTTTTAAAATTTATTTCTTCTGTAATGATGTTTGTATAACAAATTTCCATTGTCTGTTTAACATATTTCTACAACAAAGAAAGAGGATAAAATGTTATTATAAAAATGTTTTTGGGGCTGTGACCATGACTACTTACACATTTAAAGAAATCTACAGAAATATTTAAATCTAACTGAAAGTTGTTCATTGTTTTTAGCAACATCTGCCTTAAGTTTACATTATCATAATCTTTTGTACAGACCACTGAGACTGTGCTGTCTCACAAACTGGAGGAATGCATCAGCTGTGACATTGAGATCTTAAATACCAGCCCTCCTCTGAATGAATTGACCACACTGAAAGATCCTGAACCTGTGAACAAACTGCCCTCTCCCGATTCCCAGTCCTATACTTCATCCTTGTCGCCTTCTTCTGTGTCAGTCCAAGCTCAGTACTGTCCACAGTCAGCCACACTGCTCTGCGACAGAACAGCTGATCAGCAAACAACATGTATCATAAACAAAATTTACTTTCACACCATGGTGGAGGATTTCTCTGAGCCACAACAAGTAATACTGAGAGAAATCAAATCAAGCTTTGAACCTGATGGTCTACAGGAATCATTGAGTGTTGTATATGGTTATGTCTCCAATGATACCTTATAAGTATAAAAGACCCTATAGTCTAACTACTGTACACAGATGCTTTGTCTATCTGAAATTTGCAGATTTTTTAAGTAAATATGTTATTGTTATATAATTATGCCAGCTAATGTCCTGTAAATTCACCTCATAATTTTATAAAACTTTGTTGGTATTTAATAGTTATTTTCGAGTTTCTAAGAAATAAAAAAACAGGAAAATATGCACTAGGTAAATGCATAATAAGATGTCAAGACACATCTGAATTTCTGAATAAGACAATAATTCATAACTTTGATCTTTCATGATTTTGATCTGCCATCCTGTTCCCTGTATAATATAGACTGAAAATAAAAAATATGTAAATACTGATTTGATTTTGTTTATGCTGTATATTGGTTGAATTGCATCCAGTAGTTCTCAGTTGCATTGGAAATTCTTCAGTGTTGTCACACTTAATAATACAAACTCTTACTTTAGTTTTACATACATATTTCTACCTACTTTCTACAGACTGGGAATGTAAAGTGATGCGGTGTAACATATTTTATATCTAATTTCTACCTACTTTCTACGGACCTGTGAACTAAATCAATGCAGATTAACATAGTTTCTATCTAATATTTACATACTTTCTAACTACTTTTCACAGTATAAAGCAGGTACATGAGGAAGTGCAAATTATAAAACAAAATAGAGTTTTATTGCTATTCAACGGATCTGAAAAGCCAAACATTGTTTTGTGGATCCAGTAGTACTGGGAAATACAGTTCACATCAATGTCAGAATATTGTGACATTAGCCTATGTACCTGACAAGCCTTTGATGTCAGGAGAGAAATGAAACCACCCTGAAGAATAAATCTTAGCT
This sequence comes from Sandelia bainsii, assembly GCA_032362345.1. Lineage (NCBI taxonomy): Eukaryota > Metazoa > Chordata > Actinopteri > Anabantiformes > Anabantidae > Sandelia > Sandelia bainsii. Next base: position 18,637,870 of record JAUMHL010000030.1, read on the forward strand.
CCAATTCCAGATAGTTTGCAACCTACATTTTTCCAGTCAGATCAAATATGCATATGTCAGTAAATCCTTACTTTCCAGGTCCCGTAATTTGCAACTAATTTCCTATAAATTTACCTCATAACTTTATAAAAATTACTGTCATGAATGAGGTTAACCATTGTGGTGTATCGGGAGATACACAGGAGACTACAGGAGAGAGTGATTCCAAAAGTTCACTTTACTTTGCTAGACTGCTGGAGTATACACTTGTACATGTGGTTTCTAGAATAACAGAAAATAATAAAAAAACTAATATTTAACTACAATAGTAGTAATACACCTCCAGCTGGTTACACTAAATTGACATTTAAACCTTGTCCACAGAATGTAAATACAAATCAGGTGTACTGATATGGCCAATTAAAAGTTAATTAAAGTGGACAGCTAAATTATGAACTAAGAAAATTAACTTTTTAAAAGACAAAATTGCTGATTTGATTCCACAATTATCAAATTTTCACACTAATAAATGAACAACTGTACTTCAAATACGGTTTACAATTACACCAGCTTGGCTTAAGCCTAGACAGGTCAGGTGAAAAGTGAAACCACCCTGGAGGATAAATTTAAAGTCTCCTACTAACGTTCCTCACTGTTGAGCTACTTGGATGAGTAATGAAGCATTTTGATCTAACAAGAAAGAATTTCAGCTGTCATGACTCAACTTCCAGATAACCTCAGCTGGATGACTGATGCTCATCACTGACATCTTGCAAATTTTAGTTATAAGTGCATGTAGAGCAGAAAAGATACAGTAAGTAAGCCGAAGAGTTCAAAAGGAATCTGCCGGCACTGTTAAATGTAAAAGTGTTGACAACAACTTGAAAGGAACTCACTGTAAAGTTATTCTTAGAGAGGAAATGTAGATATTATCTACAGGATGTAACTGGTTCTACTGATAAGGCACCTGAACATATTATTAAGCAGAAGAGCATGATAGATGTATTATACCATTACACCTTTTGTTAACTTTATATTTTTCATAATTACATACTGTACAGGAATCATACACAGGAACTCCCTCTACATGCTGGGACAGGTCTCTCAGCAACCGCAGAAATCATGTACGAGTCTGCTGATATTTTGTTCTGCAGTTATTCCCCATTCCAGTCCAGTTGTTATACAGTAACACATCAGGTAATTTTTTTTTTTTTGCTACTGCACTGTGTATCAGGTGCATTGTAAGTGAGTTTTGAAAGACTATCTTGTTTGCTCTTGTGTGCTCCAAGTAGAAATCCAGGACGGAGAAAAGAATCACACTGATCTTGGTGATTTTGACAGTTTTCATGTAATTTGCTGCTCACTAGCACAAGTTTACACTATATATAAAAAAAATTTTCAATATACTGCAAACGTGTTCAATATTTTTATCCGGTAATTGTCATTTGACTGATAATATATTTTAATCAAATACTGGTTATATTTTAAAGAAATTAAGGTATTTTGAACATTGTAATTATATGTAATTGGGGTGGCATGATAGCTCAGTGGGTAGAGCAGTCGTTTTCAAACCCAAATGCGAGCGGTTCAATTCTCAATCCCAGCAGGCTACACATTGAGATGTCCTTGGACAAGATACCGAAACCCTCTACTGATATGTACTGTCTAGCTGCTGTCCAACAACAATTTCCCCAAGGGGATTAATAAAGTATCTATTATTATTAAGTATTTAAAATAAATAATATATAGTATAGGCTGTGGTTACGGCGCATTTGCAGTGATTCAGTCTGAATTTTGACACGATATAAAGTTTAATCCTTAGTTCAGTGCAACCACAGTTTGTTATCTGCCCTGATGTTTAGAGTATTAAGTCAGTGGTATGATTGGAATACACAGTTTATATTATTAGTTCATTTTGAACCAGTTGACAGGTACACCATGTCCACCTTGATTAATTAAGTAAAAATTCTCTTCTCAATTCCATTTTGGTTACATCCATGAAGTGTGAAACAAAAACACAGACACACCAAACACGGAAGACATTGTTTATTAGGAGTTAAATCCTGAGTAAAGTGAATAATTCATGTGGCTTTCAAAAAACAAATATAAAAACAAAGACTTAAAATCAGTGTCAAGATTTCCACATTAAATGCTCAGCTTGCTCTACGAGTGAAGTGATTGGCTGATTTCCTTGAACACCCTGGCATCTTTAGGACAATAGAAAATAGTGTTTCACATTATCATGGAGCTTTGAGTCACCAGCAGTCAGTAAAACTGAAGGAAACAGATGATGTAGTATTTTTTTGTGTTTTGGTCTCTGGATCCATTAACAGGATCTTCAGTGACATACTGTCACTCTGGTGCTTTTCTCTGAGTGGGAGCAAATCTCCTCTGAGGAGCTGTCCATACCATAAAAATCTCAAATGACCTGATGAACAGACAGAACCAGGAAGCCAGTCCTCAGGCAGAGTTCCTCTGTTGTATTCGTACCCTTACCCTGCTGCGTTTTCTGAAAGTGAAACACAGGCGGGTGTGCTTACATGACAACTACAGTAACGCAGTTTAATATGAAGTGGAAAAAAAGATCATGTGAGGTGATTTGTCTTTCATTCATGAGCTGGGATACAAAGTTCAGACATGTGACACCAAAAGGCAGGTGAACAAATAGAAGTTTACAAGATCGCTGTGCCAATAAAATCACATTGAAGCTGTAGGAAAAAAAATTAATGTTATGGCTCGTGTCTGTTGTGTACCGTTGTGGGGGCGAGACCATGCACTTCCAGAGGACGGCATAGAGAGCAAGTATAAAGGCAATGAACACCGTGGCTGCAATGGCACCTAAAAGCACAAAAACACACGTCCAGTAGGTTTATTTCCACATGTTAAAATAAAACTACACGTGTCCAAATAAGCATGAGTCACTATAGATGAGTAATAATTTGCTTATCTGCTTTTTATCCTGTTGAGATGAATGAAACCAGTTTCTCCACATAAAATAAAACCTATGTTTTAGGACATGTTATGCTCATTTTCATATTCGTGCTCTTCATTTTCCTATCCATCTCCACTGCTCTGATATATATATATATAAAAAGAATTCCCCACGCTGGAAGAAGCAATTGTGTCTTTTCAGTGCTTTAGGAATTAACCCCTGTCCTGTCTGAACTCTGCACACTCTTATCCTATGATCACAATATTAGTGACAACAGAGAAATTTCACTGGGCTTCTTAAAATCCTTGCCTGGGCCTGGTGAAGTGACACAAAACCTTTATGCACATGATCTGATCCTGACCAGCAGTGAGCTGCGTCTTGAAACAGAAAGCTGACTCCATGTGTCACTTGGCCACTTAGGTCAAACAAGTGTACAGTTTGTGTTATTTGAACCTGAAAATAAATAAATTCCTTTAAACTTAAAAATCAAAGAGAGTCATGGAGTTCAACTGTTGGAAATGCTCCAGTTTGTCTTACTGCTCCAGACTGTCTGCATGCTCTAACACTCAAACTCTTCCATACGTATTGATAGGGGCACACGGTCTAGTCCATAACCTCGCCATGAAAACAGAGGCATGGAAACATGAGGGATCTTGGGTCACTAAAGGGCAAAACACAGCAAATAGAAATGCACACAGTCAGAAATGTGTGTTACTGATGTTTTTTTTTTATGCGTCTGACAAAAAACACCAGTGTAGATATTTTGAAGTCTTGATGTCTTGCTCATCCAATGAAAATAACCACAAGCAATCTGAGCTAAATCATAAGTCATCTGTTGCTTTGTGATCACACTCCTAAAATAACTTCAAAAAAATAAATGCTTTATTTTTTTAAAGTTTGGTTGGATGTTAGTGGTGTAATTAAATTCCACTTTATTTGTGGGTCTCTGGGTGAAACGTGTGGTAGAGCTTACAAATCAGGTGCTAGGGGGTTTGTAAAGACATCAGATTTTGGCCAAAGTAGTTCTCACCAGGGATGATTCCACTGTTCTTGGTTACAGAGCTCTGTGTGCAGGAGGGACAAGTGACAGCTGCTGCTGAACCTTCATAAAGAAGAGAGTAGAAATACTTAAAACAAGCTACTGACTGCTAAACACAAGCTAAAGACTGCATGTGTAATACATCTGTAAACACAAGGAGATTTCAAATTACATTAAATGTGATTCTGAAGTGAGCTGAGCAAAGCAATTGAAATATCTCACCGTAAATGAACCAAACAGCACCTGAATAATGAACCCTGAAATGTGTAGATCACAGCATCTTTATTCAAAAGCAGCTTTAGCAAGCGCATGAAGTGGAGTGTCTGTGTTAGAGTTGTTGATTGAACTCTGTGGTCACATTTGAATATTAGAGTTCTGCAGAAGTATTGTTGAGCAATACTGATACTTCTTCAGCAAGCCTGTTATGATCTTCTTAGATTTCCCAAACTGACAACATTCACAGCAGGAACCAGCCAGTTAAGTCTCCTGATTTCCTATTCAAGCAGTAAATCTCTTCTCTTGTAAAGTATGTTAGTATGTTTTATCATAAGCATTCTGTGGACCAGCAATGTTTATATGTCTTCAGTTTTATTAAGTAGTTTTGTCTCTGAGCAATGTCCAGAAATTATTATTATTGTGTATGTTTCCTAGATTTGACCTCTTTCTACATACAACAATTTGCATTTTTTTGTGACCATCACACCTTCATCTTTGGCAGAGATTACGCTGCTTCTTTGCTGTTTGTCTTGTGTTGCTAGCAACAAAAAGTTGGATTTATTGCCAGTCACTTAAAAGGTGACACATAGTACCAAATGGAATTTGCCTGGAGTGGATTCCCTTGTTCATCTTGCTGTGCTGTAACCTGATTTAGACATATCTAGGTTAAGGCACAGTTTTCTGTAGTCACGAATCACTGTGTATATATCAAACTACAACCAAAAATCACAATATTATACAAGCTACAACTCAGGAAGATAGAATAGATAAAAACCTCACCATTTGTCTGCAGAACTGTATGTAAAAGCTGCGGTGTAACATCTGTGTCAGCCATCTGAAAATGCAGCAAAACATTCATGTTTGAACAGAGAATGCGGAGCATAGGGCGCCGACAGGACAGCACACACCACACAGCTCGGATAATAACTCGTTTCCTGCAGGTTAAAATCCGCGTTTGTGTCATTCATTGGGAACAGAGGAAGAAAGAAGGAAAACAAGGTGCAGGGGAGATCAGCAACGAGTCAAGTTTATTTCAGCAAACTTGTGGGAAACTTGTTACAGGACAATCAACGTGGAAAATCGTAACGCTTAAAGAGCAAAGTTAAGACAATATGCAAAACAAGACGATATAAGTCAGCCACATATTTTCAAAAAATGTGCGTTGTTCCTGTAGATTGTGATCTAGCACATTTCGTAATCGCAGGTTGTAAACACGTACTATAGTAACGTGACGGGTTTTCACTGTCGTAAAGCTTGTAGTTAGTACTATATCCCCGGTGTTTTTGTACTTTGTTGCTTTAAAGAAAGCATTTTGGCTTCTTACCTTCGAGCTGTTTCTGTTGCTGATTACTGTGTTGCTCTTGTTTTTCACCTCCGTGCACATTTTTGGCTTTGAGCGCTCATCGTCTCACGCTCTTGGTTTCTACTCACCTCAGCTGTGCGCTGAGACACACCTTTCCTGCTGCATTCAACTGTGTCTTTTGGAACTTGTACTTTACACTTCCGCCCAGACAAGAGCCTCGGCCTACGTCTTATAACGCACTGAAGTTTTTATTTTAAGTTGTAATTAACATTTTGTTTTTGTCCTTGCTAATCAGATCATCTTTGTAATAATTTGCTAGGTCACACGTTCAGGTTGCAAATGAATAATGTTAACTTCCTACAAGTGAAGGGTGCACAAGCTTCTCACCTAGCATACCTGCAGAAAAGCCCAACCAGATTGATTAAATGTAAAGATGGCTTCCTGTTCTTTCCCATAACAACTTTACCTTTACATTGTTTTACAGGGCGTCTTGCAACACACCTCACCGTCACCTTAGAAATAAATGTCCATATGAATGCATACCACAAGCTACTTTTCCTGTTCCTGTGTTCAGTGAACACCAAAACTCAATGATCCAAAAATACAATGTTACTACAGACCAAAAACAACTTTTAATTAAGTCCTTGTTTTAATTTAGCAGACTACATCTGGATCAAAATGTTTAATGCAGACTGTTTAACACACTGGTCAGTAAGATCTGACTTGCAAATAGCACAGCATGAATTCATAGATCGATCAAACACATTTTCAAATTCAGAACATTAATCAGATCAATTTAGAAAGACAAAATTAGTAAAATAATATCTCAGAAACCACCCTGGGCGTCACATGGGTATTAGTCATAAGAATAGCATACACAAATTTACTGTCCTTTATGAGAAATATTTCCATTTATTCTCTCTACTTTGAAGAGAGACACGCACACCAACAGTCTGCAGAGATATTGCACAAAAGTTTACACTGTAAAAGCAGAAAGAGCGTAATTCAAATAACATAAATACATACACAGGCACTCAACATCAATGCAGCCTGCAGATGTATATCAGCAAACACACACGCATACACAGAGAGTAGAGAAACATCTAAAATGCACAGCCAAAGGCATCTCTTCATCTTGAACTGATCAGTGGTACATGAAGAAAGAAATTTCTACAGAGTCAGACCTAAATACAAAAAGATTGGAGTGTCTTAAAATAAAAATTCACCCTATTTATAATGATATCACTCACCATCTGTTCTTTCTCAAATGTTACACCTATTTTTGGAGAAGCTTGCACACATGAAGAGGCCAGACAGTGCAACAGCACCTGAGGTTCCCCAGAATCACCTCAATCACAAGAAACTATGATGAAATGTCCGTGATCCCAGGTTTGAGAGGTACACACGAGCCCCGGGCTTTTGAACCTGCTTAAGTACAATATGTGTTGGCTGCAGCAGAGTGTGAGAATAAACTAAGGACATTATTCTTAAACAGGTCAGAGGAGGTTACATTAGCCACACCGCAATAAGGCTGCATCTATGGAGAAACATCTTTCTACATTTTACATCCAGTCTCTTCTCATCAGCTTTAAGATGCTTCATCACTCAATAACACAATCACCCAAAATGGGAATGTTTAAGATTTGATTTATCACTATGAGACAACAAAAAGCAAAGAAGTCCTGTAACTTAGTCCAGCACAGAAATGTTAACCAAAAAAAATAATAAAAAATTACCGTAGGAATCTCTGATATTTTGATACCACATGTCCAAGCAGCCACTTGCTGTCTTGGCTCACATTAGAGTTTTTACATTGACCTCAACACTGAGACTTATTGGAACAGTTAAGGTAAATAAACATGGCCACCTAGTGGGCATAAAAGTTTATGCCTGCAAGAAAAACAGTTTGCATTTTGAGGAATATAACCGAAACAGTGACATGCTGTGTGAATTTATGATAAGACTAGGAGATTGTCAGAGTTGCCTTGAAGCAGAAGCACAACCGTTGTTAATACTCTTATAGAACTGAGCTCAAACTATTAAGATCGGATTCAATCTGAATAACAGTAAATGGTTTGAAGACAATACATCACCGATACACTACATCACACTAGTATGTTTTCAGCTGGTATTGAAACACCACACAGATGTTCACCTCTTTGAAAGGTTAAAAATAATTCAAAGGGTTAATTCTTCCCCTGACTAAACCCAATCACTCCTTCAGCTCCCATCAGTCCGAATTCGCATAGGTCATATAGACTTGCCACCACCTTCCACCTGCGCCCCATCGCAGATTAGACAGTGTCCGTTCTGTGTGTTGAGAGCTGGTGGCTGCTGCATGATGGGTGCATGATGGGAGTTGTAGGAAAAGCAGAAAGGCAGAGAGAGGCGTGTCCGCGAGGACAAGGCAGCAACATCACATGACTTCACAGCATGAGTTCTGTTTCCGTGCCTGCAGGGTTAACGTGAACACACATGCACATAGTCAGGCATAAACTGGCCAATAGCTTTACAGTACCATGTTAACATGGTGACTCTTCCGTACTTACAGTCTTGTAGAAGGCTTTGGATTGGTTTCCCAGGTGCTCTGACTTTGCCACAAGATCATCCAGCTTTTCTCCTCTCTCCAACAGACTTTCCATTGTATTGTGCTACAGAAACATAATGTGTTCATTATGACAATTTGAAATAATAATAAAATAATGTGCAATTGAAGCTTTGAGTCTCAGCTGTATAGAGTTAGCTTACCAAAATGATCTTTGTCTCATCCAGCTCTGCCTGCACCTTGGTCATTGCATCTGCTTCCCTGGGGTTCTGGGACAAACGAACAACAACAACAACAACAAAAAACAGCAACAACAAGCTGTCAGGTACACGACTATCATGTTCATTACTGCAGCATATGAAAGGTTCTTTAATCACCCACAAACACATTCTTGAATTTCATCTTCATGCCTCCATCTTTACATTTAATCCAGAACAAGTAAATAGTCACAGTCATGAGCTATCGGGGCTTGACATATTCAACACTGACCTGATATTTAGAAAGGTGAATATCCAGGGCTTTATAGTTTATGGTTTCAGGATTACCAGAAGGCCAGTCTATACTGTCCACTTGCCTAGAGAACTCCTCTAATACCTACAAAACAGACAGTAATTTCAATGCTGAAGTTGACAGTGACGTGCAATAACTGTCTTTATTAATATATTTGTGTACCCACCTTGTCCAGCAATGTGAAACAAACTCTCTGTGGGTATTCAGTATCTGCTATGACCACAGCACCCAGGTTGTCATTTCTCACATACACATGGCACAGGTACTCTGAAAGAAAGAGAAAGCATGTACACTATGACCAAAACAAAAGTGTGACTAAAAATAGCATTTCCTGGTCCTATGGTGCAAGTGAACCCAGAACCTGCTAAGCACACTTTAAAAAAGCAGAAGTAAAACTGAAAGATTAACACATGGCGTTTAGTAATGTTCTTTACACTCACAAAGACCGATGAACACTGTGACTGTGCTTTCTCTGATATTTACTAACATCAGCCTCATGTCACTTTATGTTATTTTGATAATTCAGTTTATATGAAGCCTCAAAAGTGTTTGTGTCTCGGTGTGGCAGACCAGTGAGAAGAAAAAAAAAAGAAACATCTGCTTTGGTTGCTGGTAAACAGAATAGAGTTTAATGTTAAATAACAGTGAGGGAAAAATGCAGTTTGTCCCTTATCACATTTAAAAGGTATTGCTAAATGTTATTTCTTAATCACAGCCGTATATGTAAGTGGACAAAAAGAGAAAGGGAATTAGTGTGTGTGTGTGTGTGTGTGCGTGCCTTTGTGAGACCAGCTAGCATGGACAGAAGTCAACTACACTGCCTGGCCCAAAAGATAAAAAACAAGTCACCACCTAGATTTTACTAGGCAAATAGGTAAGAGCCTTGGGTTAGATAATTACCGCAGTGATTAATATGTTTCAGCAACACAATAAGGTCAGCTGACTACCTGAATGTACTGAATGACCAGGTTTTTCCATCTGTGTCCATTTTTTCTTTCCTGATGGAGCAGGCATATACCAAGATGACAATGCCAGGATTAATTGTGCTAAAATGCTGAAACTTTGCATTGGCTGCCACAGAGTCCAGACCATCATCTAATTGAAAACCTTTGGGATGTGCTGGAGAAGACTTTACACAGCTCTCCGATCTCATCATCAATACAAGATCTTGGCAAGAAATTAATATAGTTCTGGATGGAAATAAATGTGGTGACACTGCATAGGCTTATTGAAATGATGCTATGGCAAATGTGTGCTGTATTTAAAGCAAAAGGCAGTCCAGAAAATTAGCAGTTAACCAGAATTGCAAAGAGATTGCAATTAAGATAAAGTGCAGGTATGATTACATATTTACTACTTAATGGTGCCTCAAGTTTTACAATAATTACAACATACTGAAGAATGCAACATATATACACTACCAGTCAAAAGTTTGGACACACATGGAAATGACCATGTTTGTGAAAGAAAAGGAGATTTTATAACATCACATTGATCAGAAATACAGTGTAGACATTATTAACATTACAAATGACTATTGTAGCTGTTTTTAAATGTTTTCATAAAGATACAGAGGCCTATCATCAGCAAACATACCTAAGTACTGTCTTCCAATTGCACTTTGTGTTTGCTAATGCAAGCTTATTAACTTTCAAACGATAAGTGATCATTAGAAAATCATTTTTTTAATTATGGTAACACAGCTGAAGACATTTCATGAACAACATGGTGATTCCTATGTGTGTCCAAACTTTTGACTAGTAGTGTATATGCAGAGTAAATAAATTGTTCTCAACTCTCTCAGTCTGTGCAGGTTAAAAGTAGTGTAGTAATAATTGGTAAGAATTGCCACCAATTAAACAATTTGGGTAAAATCTGGTTAAATGTAAATAAAGTCTGGAATAATTATTGACGTTTTAACATGCATTAACTAGCTCATTTGTTACCTTGTTCTTTGACAGAGGCACGGCTTCCTTGTGTTGTTCGTTCAACAATCAAGGCACTGGTGAAGGTCATGAACTCCTGAACACTAAACAAACCAAACAATGACATCACTCGAGGAAACACTTTTCCTGCAAAACAATTAAAAAGCCTACGGTAAAAATGTTTTGTCGGACAGATATATTGGTACTAGGCAGTCAGTCGCACCTGGAGCGCTGAAAGAAGCTGAAGGAGGACAGGTCGTAGGCCGCTTTAAGGAGGTTGGCTTTCGTGGGTCCTTTGTAGAGGATGCTGAGGCTGTAGAGCTTCATGCTGCCGCCGGAACAGTTCTAGTGAGTCAATCACAACGGACACAGTCGCACAGACCTGGTGATCTAATTTGGAAGATGACAAAGCAGAATCGCATGAGAGCGCTATCCCATTACCAGATCAGCAAACTAGCTTCCCTGCTAACAGTACCGCAGCTAAAGAAACTTCAATGAAATAGAACTGACAGGTGCTAGCTTACACAGTGAAAGCAACCGCCTTGTTAGCTTAACTAATATTTTTCTCCATTGTGAAGACAGTTTGGTAAACTAACAGCGGGCAGTATAAACTTATTACAAACTGATAATAGCGTACATGCGGTTTAAAACTTTTAGCATAAACTATTTGTATATTACTGAAATTAGTGCTAGCTAACAGATGCTATCTGGTCTTCGTCAGGCCTTCGCTAACTTACCAGACCAATCAGCAAGAAATGATTTGATCCCCGCGAAAACAACAGAATAAACTTCTTATTCCACATAAACTACAACTCGTTAGTATGTACAACTCACATCCAGCGACCTAATCACAGTCGATAAAGCGCTAACTTATTAGTTTCAAGATGCAGTTTAGTGTCCAATCACCACGTCACGATCCTCAGACTGTCCAACGGCATATTGGTTCCGGTGGAAACAAACGCCGCTGTTTTCACAGTTCCGACGATTGAACACAACTAAATGGTGGCGTAACTTTATGGAAAGTTACTACAGTCAAAGGGAGATCTTGCATTTCCTTTAAAATTCTTCTTGAAATGAATAATAAAAAAAATGTCACCATGGTACGATTAAATAAACACATTAACTGCTTGGTTCTTAGAGAAAATGTGGATTTTTTCTCTTAAAGAAAGAAGAAAGACAGTCTTTTAATTAATTTTAAACATATTGGTTTAAAAAATTGCTGACCCCAATGATTTATTTACTAATACAAAACATAACTGCACATCAGTCAATAATAACTTGAAATTTGCACATGCTTAGGAATTATTCTTATTCTTATTATTATTATTTATGTTATATTTGTTGTTGTTACTTTAAAATGTTTAAAATGTCGAACAGCTTGGTGGCCTCGACAGTCTTTCAACTGTTTTGTTTACAAAAACATGCCACCTTCAATTGAGGTTTTCTCTGGAAATCTTGCTCCATTTAACAATTTCCTCCTGGCCACTTAACTCAGTGGTAAGTGTTTTCCATAGCAGAAATGTGTCTGTAATTCATTTCCAAGGCAACACACTGACATCGTTCTGCCTTGGAAAGGTGCATCTGTTGACAGGTCAGCTGCACCATGGGAAGAAATTATTTATCCTTCGTGGGACTACTTTTTATTGCGTCAAAATACTGAAGTTACAATGTCAGTAAGACCTTAAGCTAAGAGCTGGAGCTGTGCTTAAAATGCCTGTGTTTAATCTAAAATGTAATGGCTCATAACATCTTCAGCGCGCCGATGTGGATGTTGCCTCGACCTGTTGCAACAATGAAGACTAACCTATAGGTTTTTGTGTGGTAGATTATATTTGCAGCAATGAAGATGAATCCGTAGGTTTTTTTCCATACGGTTTCTTTAAGATAAATACAACGACCTTTTAAAATCGATGCAATACTGGAGATGGGATCCTTATTATTATTTTTTTAAAATTAGATTATTATAGCCTATTAGCTTGCAAGAGTGAAGAAAACATTACAGGCTGTTTATAACATCTCCTTAAATATTTCGTGCTAGGTCTGGAAAATATTGATGATATGTAAATTTGAGACTTGTTGCTGAATCTGATGCAGATGTGTTGGGAATATGACAACCGTTTTCCCAATTACGGGAAATTTCTCGTAAAATTATAATATTTTGTTCTTGGTAAACGGAGGACGAGTTAAAGCATCATAACAGCTGACACTTTGGAATTTCCACAACTTCTGGGAAGAAATCCACTGCTGAGAACTGATGGTTGGCAGGACATTTGAGATTTAATACCCGTCGTGATACGATGGATAAGGTAAAGTATAATAGTAAACAAGTAAGATATTGAGTTTGTACAGTAGGTAAGTAAGTGTTGACCTCTGGAGGCCTGGTGCTGAGTGGCTACATGGCAGGAGAATCAATCTCAATTCATAGTTCCAGGGCAATTAAAAAAAAAGATGCTAACACTGTAAATTGAAGATAAGTAGTAAGCAAACTTTCCCATAATTACTTTTGGTGTTAAACTAATGTCACTGATGCACAGTATCAAGTTTTGGTCACATACCAAAACCCTACAGATCTTTACATTTCCTTTTCATGCAATCAAATAACTCTGTCTCTGTGCAAACAATCCAGTAGGTTAAATTATCTGGATAATCAGCTATTGACAAGCACTTGGCACACATTCAACTTTAATGATCTTCACCAAAATCACAAATATCAACAAACACAATGTGCTGATAAAAATCACACAGTCATGATTGTTCACGTCTTTTTTGACATGAAACATACAGAGTTATGGAGGAAAAAGTAATGGCAACAGTGTTTTATTGACTGGTTGAATGGCCTTTGGCAGCAACAATCTTAAGCAAGTGGTTTAAAAAAACAGGAAATTCCTAAACATACCAAATGCTGGATGTCAGGCTAACATTTGCAGACATGAAAATAAGAATAATTATTTTCATCACTATAAAGGTCTAGTGAAACATCCCTCCCCCAAACTTAAATATGTTGCTTCTTTAACATATGTTACACACTAAACAGTATAAAGTCTGAACAGTATGTGACTATATTGCACACACTTTTATATCTTTATTTCAGTGTGATTTGTTTACTTAAAAAACTGAAGTCAATGTACTCGGGGAGAGTTTAACAATTGTCCTACAGTCAGAGCTAAAAAAAACCTCTGGTCAGGTAAACTAATAGAGCTGATAAGCACAGACGGCCTTCACCTGTAGCTACTATTGTTAGTTTTAGAGGTCATTAATCCTTCACTGTTGCTAATTTTAGACATGTTTCTAATTTTACAAATATATACATAACGTCCAGGCCTTTGAAGATCCCTCATTGTGCCACTCAGTGGCATTGCTCTGAATAAAACAAACGAGTTCAGATCACAAAGTTCATGTTCAAATGTACGTAGACATATTTAGGTATAGTGAAGTCAGGTGAAGTCAATTTAATTTGTACAGCACTTTTCATACACAACAGAAAATCAAGGTGCTTCACATCAGCATAAAATCAAATTGACCAGTATTATAGAATCATATCAAACCAAAACAACAGCATGATGCCAATGTTGCCTCAGTGGGTTTTACAGTATGCACCACAATGACACCCTGTGTCCTTAGACATTTAAATTGGATAAAGAAAAATTCTCACCCAAATAAAAATGGAAACAGGAAAAGAAAAGAGATCCCTCTTTGAGGACAGACAGACAAACGACATGTGTACAAAGTATAAATAATCCTAAAATAAAGGACAATAATAAATAATTATACAACAAAAAGTAAAAACCACATGAGCGGAAACACACAACATTTCATATGTGTGTTTTTAGCATTTTAAGCTTTATTTTAAACGTGGAAATAGTAGTGACTGTTCATCTTAGTAGTTTATTTCAGAAAGCAGGACCTACGTAACTAAAACGTGCCTGTGAAGACCTGCATCTTATTCTGGGTGCTGCTAGAAGATGACAGTCAGATGGTCTGAGGCCTCTGGCTGGACTATAGTCAGTGAACAGGTTAGAAATATACCAGGAAGCCAAACCATTAAGTGTTTTATTGACCAGCAGTAGAATTTTGAAGTTAATTCTTCATTGTACTGGAAGACCAGTGAAGAGATTTAAGTACTGCAGTAATATGTTCATACTTGCATGGTCGTGTGAGGACTCACTGAATGAGCTGCAGCCTTGAGATTGTCCGATTTGGTAGTGCAGCAAAAAGATGGGAAACCATCTCTTGGGACAAAAATTGGAGTAAAGAAATTGATGTTGGACAGTTGGACAGCTAAATTGCTACAGTCATGGTATTGGCCAAGAAGGTCACGGTTATCTCACAAGCAGAGCTAAAAAAAACTTTGTCTTGTGGTCAGGTAAACTAATAGAGCTGATAAGCACAGGAGGCCTTCACCTGGAGCTACTATTTTTAGTTTTAGAGGTCATTAATCCTTCACTGTTGCTAATTTTAGACATGTTTCTAATTTTACAAATATATGCATAACTCTAAGGCCATTAAAGTTCTCTCATTGTGCAACACTGAGTTGGGATCACATGGTTCACATTCAAACTTCTGTGATTTGTTATGTTAGCAGACTGTTGGGTCATTACTTGGTCACAGGTCACAACTTGCAACATGAAAGCAGTGAAAATTTTACCTAACTTACAGTATCTTAAGTCTATTTTAGTACCACACATTGCCTTTTCTTATTTTAAAGGTTCTCAGGTACTTTATTTACCCCACTGATGTCCAGTATTCAGCTGTTGGCAATGGCAATTCACATTATTGTGAGATTAGAATTTGTTAATGTAATTTTAATTTAAAACTTCAGTAGTGTCCTGGCATGTAATTCAATGGAATTACAGACAAGCAACATAAGCCAGCATACTAAAAATGTTTATCACAAAGGCAAGGTATTTTATAGTAGCTTTACAATTTTAAATGTCACCTTTTCTAAAAAAACAGTATATTTAGAATCACTGTGTATTATGATTAAGCAGAACATGTGTTATACAGCATCACTCTTAGTTAATAACGTTATCTTCTATGGTTGATTGGAGGTTTTTTTCATGAAAATAATAAAATAATATATATGCAATCATGATGGAGCCAATAAAACATTTTATAAATCCCTAAAGATGCTCTGCCAGTGAATGATTTCCTTGAATTTTCCTCCCTGCAATTACACTGTTAATCAAACTCTATAAAGCTTAATCTTACTTTTTGCTGCATATATTCATTTGGCTCTGTCTTTTATGAACTTTGCACAGAGACTTTACTTCCCTTTGAACCTAAATGGCCAGATGGGGTGAGGTTGGTAAGGGGTGGGCATTTGTGTCTGCTGCGTCCAGCCCACTTCACCTAAGCATAAAAACAGCTGAGGTTCAGTGGTGGTCACAGTTCACTGACTCTGCACACACACAGGGTGGACACACACTCAACATAAACCTAGAAACATACACAGAGAAGCTCATTTAGTTCAACTTGTGAAGATGCCCTGTGTCATCTCTCATCGTGACCAGATGGTGAAGATGCATTCTAACTACAGCTCTGTGCTTGATAAAATCCTCATGGTAAGATTTGCTTTTCTGTCTCACGGTATGAAGAATCTGTTGAGGTTTCATGTTTGAGAAAATATTTAGGAGCATCTCATCTGTGTGTGCTCAGATTTCTTTTATGCTGTTTCTGTGTCTTATTTTCCCTCTTGATTTTAAAAACATAGTTTAGCAACATAGTTTGTTCAATGTAAAACTAAGAAAATATTTTTCTCTCCTTTCATTGCAGGTAGAGCAGATCCTGTCAGAGTTCAGGCTGAATAAGGAAGAGCTAAAAGAAATCATGAATCGGATGCAGTGTGAGATGAAAAGAGGACTGCGTTTGGAGACGCATGAGGAGGCCAGTGTCAAAATGCTTCCAACTTATGTCTGCTCCACCCCTGAGGGATCAGGTAGATAAAAATTCTGTCAATTTATAATAAGCACTTTTTAGATAAAGTTGGCTAACATGGCTTTAGTAGAATCAGCTGCTTATCACTTGCATGCCAAAGATCTGGCATGTGTTCAGATGTGGTAAATTATGTGTATTGTTTTATTATGACAGAGGTGGGTGATTTTCTGGCACTGGATTTGGGCGGCACAAACTTCCGTGTGATGCTGGTGAAAGTGGGAGAAGACGAGGACTGCACCTGGAAGATTGAGACGAAGAATCAAATGTACTCAATTCCTGAAGATGCCATGACTGGGACTGCTGAAATGGTTAGCAAATACTTAGACTTTTTAGTATGAATATGTTTGAATGCCCTCTTGTACAACTGATATACCTCTTTGGTGACTGTTTAAAACTGTGAAATTAGTTTTCCTCGGCTTCCTCTCATAGCCTCTCCTTCTCTCTGCAGCTATTTGACTACATAGCTGAGTGTATGTCAGACTTTCTGGACAAACATCATATCAAGCACAAGAAGCTTCCTCTGGGTTTTACATTCTCCTTTCCTGTACGGCATGAGGACCTTGACAATGTAAGCTGTTACTGTATGCTGTACATTGGAGTACATTTAAACATTACTAAAATGGATATTAATGGCCTGCATTACACGTTCCCTCATGCAAAAGACTCTATTTCATTTAGTTTATTTACCAGATTTATTAAGTTTCTACATGAGGATTGTCTTTTTACTTTCCACAGGGAATTTTACTTAACTGGACCAAAGGCTTTAAAGCTTCTGGGGCAGAAGGGAACAATGTTGTGGGTTTACTCAGAGATGCCATCAAGAGACGAGGGGTGAGTTTGATTTTATTACAAATCATCCTTTATAAAAATAAACTACCGTATAACACCTGCATACATGCAGATGACTGTAACTGCATTGTGATGTTGTCATTCAGGACTTTGAGATGGATGTGGTTGCCATGGTGAATGACACTGTAGCCACCATGATTTCCTGCTATTACGAAGATCGCAGCTGTGAAGTTGGGATGATTGTTGGTAAGAAGTTTTATACTCTCCCACAAGAATGTGTGCGCTAATGAGATTCACAGTTATGCTTACACACATACACATGGAGACTCCTCTCAACACTGCATGTCTAAGATCAGTATCTCTGCTTTTTCTCCAGGTACGGGTTGTAACGCATGCTACATGGAGGAGATGAGGACTGTAGAGCTGGTTGAAGGAGAGGAGGGCCGGATGTGTGTGAACACAGAGTGGGGGGCGTTTGGTGACAACGGGGAGCTGGAGGAGTTTAGACTGGAGTATGACAGAGTGGTGGACGAGTCCTCAATTAACCCTGGCCAGCAGCTGTGAGTAAAACGTCACATTCAGTTCAAATACACCCACAGAGAAGCTCAACACTTATTTGAGTTTATCTACTGTATGCACATGTGATCAAGTATCCTGCTTAGAGTAATATGTTATTAAAAGTGGTGGGAGTGAGATATTCACATTGTTATTTAAAACATGCCTCACTCCCACTGCTTACTCTCTGTTTTTCTGAATCATCCTGTGGAAATACTCACCTGACTCTCACCTGAGGTCTCCATGTAGTTGATGAGCTACTGTTTTTCCTGAGGATGTTTGTAAATGGCCAGACCCCTCATACGTCAGTGGTCAGTCTGTGAGTGGGTTTGTAAGATTAATGATCCCTCTCCTCTGCTTGCCATAGTCTCTGTTAGCCTAATGGCTGTTTGCACTGGCAGCCCTTTCACACAGACAACGGCTGGGCCCAGCCTCATCCAGTCTTTCTAGCAATGACGTTGCTATCCTCATCTGCTCTCGCAGCCTGTGTAGAGAAAGAAACTTGTTTGCTCATGTGTTCTATGATGCGCATATCCTTCCTACATATCATCCATATCAACCAGTATTGACTTAATTTTTCCACCCTTACTGTCAGTATTTCCCTTTTTTTAATTAATCTGTCTCTTATTTTTTTGTTGTCTCCCATAGATATGAGAAGCTGATCAGTGGAAAGTACATGGGCGAGCTGGTCAGGCTTGTTCTGGTGAAGCTGGTGAATGAAGACCTGCTGTTCAACGGTGAAGCCTCAGAGCTGCTGAAGACACGTGGCAGCTTTGAGACACGTTACGTCTCACAGGTGGAGAGGTGAGCATCCATAAATCCAGAAGAAGAAAGGGGAACAAAGCACATAACTATGCATGATAATGTAATGTGATAGTGTAAATACAGAATGTACTTTTTTACATTCTCAGAATTCCACATAAAGTGCATTTAGATGTTGTTTCTCTTTTTAATTTAGCCTTTTTCCATTTTTCAGTGACACAGGGGACAGAAAACAAATCTACAATATCCTGTCCTCACTGGGTGTCCTGCCTTCAGAGCTGGATTGTGATATTGTGCGTCTGGTCTGTGAGACTGTTTCCACCCGCTCTGCTCACGTGTGTGGTGCAGGACTCGCTAGCGTCATAAACCTAATGCAGGAGCGACGTAGCCAGGATACTTTGAAGATCACAGTGGGGGTTGATGGATCTGTCTACAAACTGCATCCATTGTAAGTTATGCTCTATGTTTTATGTTATTCTGAAGTGGTAAACAAAACTAATCAAAAGGACATGGTGCTCATGTGATGAGATTTGGCCCTTTTCTAAAGCAAAACCCCACACCTATACACATTATTAGCCACATGAAGGTAACATGGGTTCACAAAAAATATCTGCAATAGTTAACAAACAAACAAAAAAATCGGATATCAGTTATCTTAAAAAGAGAATAGTGGAAGTGCAGCACTTCCAAATTTTCTTTTCCTCTTGCTATACTTTTGTTTCCTCCGTGTTAACTTGTTTAGTAACAGGGACTCAGTGAATGCTTGTTTGCTTAATGAAACTTGGACTGGAAATTTGAGTAAAGAAAATTGTTTTTCCTTTATCTCAGCTTTTGTGACAGGTTCCACAAAATTGTCAGGGACCTCACGCCTCACTGCGAGATCTCCTTCATCCAGTCGGAGGAGGGGAGCGGTCGTGGAGCAGCTCTTATCTCAGCAGTGGCCTGCAAGATGGCAGCATGCATGTTGACACAGTAAGGGGAGCTGTGCACTGAGCTGTCTCCCTGCAGGACAGTGGTGAAGCTTGCCTGAACTCTGATCTGAGACCTGATGACATCTGCAGACATGGAGCTCTGGCCTTTTTCAGGCTTTGAAGGACATGTGGCAAACTGGATCCTCACTGCTGGAAGATGTACAGACAAGAAAACAGAAAACTGTTTGTATAATAGACTGTATTTGGCGATATCTTCAATGTTTCTGTACTTTAGGAATTGTTTTACTGTTGCACCCACAATATTAAGTGGCATGAAAGCTCATTGATGATGGTCTATTCTAATATCAGGGCAAACAGGTTGAAGAATTCCCTTTTTATGACTGCTGCTGTAAACTATGACATCAAATGTATTATTTAGTTGTGTAGTAGTTCCAGTGTGTGAGCAATAAAATGTGTATTTGATATTGTATATTTAAATTTTATATTTACAACTATGTGTGTATAAGTATAAGTATGTATAAGTATGTTAGCCAGTGGGTTGTTGTTTTTCATATGTACATGACAGAATATGCTTTTGATGTGAATATGCTTAACTGTAAATAAAATTGCTTAATTAAACTTAATTAAAATGTTTCCTTTTTTATTGAATGATGTGAATTATGTGAATCTATAAACAATTTTGGAAGTTGTGATCTATTGCTTCTCCTGTTAACTTATGTGACATATAATAAAATAAACACAATTAAAAATGCATGATACAATACTAATGTAATGACTTCCAAGAACACCATTAATGCTATGCTAATAATGTAATAGCACTATTAATGTTACATAAAGATGTACTGTAAATGCAAACCTAAATGTTACATCTTCTTTTATGTCAGTGCAAACCTTATTATGTTAAATGACTTTCATTATTCATTTAGGTTAGTTAATTACTTTTGTTATTGACTGTGTAAAAAAACACATTAAATACAAACCAAAAAATGCACTGTACCAGAATTACCGCTTCTAGCTCATTTCTATCCACAATGTTACATTGTACTGTCTTGGAATTGTACTAATAGTGCACATTAGACATAAAGTTAACTTAGAGAGTAACTTTATTTATTGGAGAGACTGTCAAACATCAGTGGTTACTTTCCCTTTTCTCTCCTCTCCCTCCCTGCTTTTCATATCTCTATTTTCCAGCCCAGAGGAATCCTGACTGCTTCACCTCTTATCAGATACCTTTAGTGGCACACATAGAGCAGCTATGGCCATGTAAGGGACTTTGCTGCCTACCACAGGCTATTATAGGAGGGTAAAAGATAAGGTGGGTCATACTTAAAACCCACCCCAGCATCATGCCTCGGCTGGGACTCCACGTACAATCATTCAGACATGGTAAGTCTGTATTATCATCCTTTTGTGCTACAGTTAGTAATGATTTAAAATAAAATCTTTTTGCTACCGTGAAAGAGATTGTTTAGGATGCTTGTATACTTGGGTGATTTGCGTGCCAACTGAATGAGTTTGTGTTCATCTTCTCAGGCAAGTAAGAAAGCCTCCAACAAGAGACAAAGGGGGGGACAGAAGTCTTGCTCCAATGTCTTCTCAATGTTTGAGCAGTCCCAGATACAGGAGTTCAAGGAGGTACAGTCAGTATTGTATCTTTATCAGTATTTCTCACTATCATTTTAATGAAGCTTACATGCACTTAAAAACTTGTTGCTATTTATTCCATAGGCATTTGGCTGCATTGACCAAGACAGAGATGGTGTTATCAAAAAGCAAGACTTAAAGGAGACCTATGCACAGCTAGGTAATTTATTAAGCTAAAAAAACTTCAGGCTCAATTGATGTTGTTTAAACTGAATTGTACTGTATGTGTGTGTGTGTGTGTGTGTGTGTGTGTGTGTGTGTACCAGGGAAGCTTAATGTCAAAGATGAGGAGCTGGATGAGATGTTGAATGAGGGGAAGGGTCCCATCAACTTCACTGTGTTCCTGACTCTTTTTGGGGAGAAGCTCAACGGTAAGAACTTTTCACATATGTTCAAACAAATCTTAGAATTGTTAATGACAAACCATGGTGTTGCTGGAAAACCTTTTATTTTTCTCCAGGTACTGATCCTGAAGACACCATACTTGCTGCCTTCAAACTATTTGACCCCAATGGGACAGGTTTTGTTAACAAGGATGAGTAAGATCAATTTTATTTATTATCTTTCATGTTATTATTTGTTTCCATATTTGGTGTAGCATTCCAACATCTTCTTATTCCTCCTTTTACATTTTTTGGTCCTGCTATTCCAGATTTAGACGATTATTGATGAACCAGGCTGATAAATTCACAGCAGAGGAGGTTTGTGTTTTCTACTTTTATGGTGACAGATTATCAGACTATTTCTTATGATAATAATTTTCACCAGACTGATATATTTCATAAACCTTTAGGTGGATCAGGCCTTTGCTCTCGCTCCTATTGACCCAACTGGCAACATTGACTACAAGTCACTCTGCTACATCATCACACATGGAGATGAGAAGGAAGAATCCTAACAAGTCATGGAGTCTAAACGTGCAGATGACTGTTTTTCACACTGGCTGGTTATCATTTGAAAACATGAATGACTGATTAAATAATGTTATAATAGGCTATGTGATTTATTCAACCTTAGATTGTTCAGATGTTCAACAGTAATAAATGCTGGAGTTCTATTCTCATTACAAATAGGCTCATTTGTTTGAAAATAAAGTGTTGGTCTCCTCAAAAGATTCTTTGTTGATGCGTATTTTAACACTGCTCTGGAATAAAACTCAAAACTCATTGCTCAAAACTCATTGATTGCTATTATTCAAAAATAAACATTTTTAAATCACATGACAAAAATGTCAGCTATCAAGGTGCTTTCCTTGAGTTATAATCATATCCACACATTATAGAAAATTAAAGAAAGAAAAGAAAAATGACAAAGACAAAGAAAAATTACAGGGTTTAATGCCACCTACAGCTATGGTAACACTTTTTTGGGATCCAGTGGATAAACTACAAAAAGTTTGTTCAAAGGCTGTTTTTCTGAGACGGTAAAAAGTTTTGTAATGTGTGATTTTCCACAGACTGTTTGTAAAGGCATAAAGGGCCACAGTAAAGTAAAGAACATCTCAGTGGATCAATCACATTCACAGGGGCCTCAGTAGCTGTTCCATTATTTTGGTACACTGTTGCTATGGATACAACAACAAACACATCCATGAGCTTAACAGCCACATTTTCCTCCTACACACTGCAAGTCAACGAAAGGATAAGTTGTGTGTGTAAAACTCAGCAAGGCAAGCTTCTCTGCTGGCACACTTGTAACAGCAGAGCTGTATCCAAATGACTGTGAGTTGAATTTTGTTTTCTAGCATCTGTAGTCCTACTGGCAATGATGCCTACTGCATCTGGAGCTGCAGGCAGGGTGGCTGTAGGAGTGGATGCACACAGATGCACATGGACAGCAGTTGAACTTAAGAGGAAGACCAAACCTCCCAACAGGGTTCGCAACTCCTATCTGGAACGGTGGGTGAATTGCTTTGTTTGTAGCTACTGAAATAGCTGTAACTAGCTTTTGAAAGATTATTGATCCATGTTTGACACAAAGAAAAACAAAAAATATTGCTAAGTTTACCAATATTTTTTTTTTTTTAGCATTTTTTACATTAAATTATAGAGATGTTTATGTAGGAAATACAAGATTTTAAGAAATCAAACTATTTAGCAACTAGAGTTAGTTACTTACATCATGTTTCTTTACTTATACTAGAGGCCCAATATACAAATTTATAACAGTAAAATTGCACAGGTATTTCCTACATTTAAGACCTGCAGTGTGGGCTGTTCTAAATGTAGAAACCACTGGATTCATTGAGCTAAAACCACAGAAGATTTGTTACAGAGCAGCTTTATTAACTTTTATTGCTTAGTGATAAAAGCAGCTTAATTTGAACACTCCCTGACTGAACAGCAACCTGTCATCTGAACTGCACAGAACATGACGCGCTAATCTGGTTCATAAATCTTTTACCCTAAGCGTTGTTTTTTCTGAGAAACATATTTTAAAGAAAACAGTGACATACTGGCTGTTGTCAAACACACTTTACTATAAATTTAGATAAATTAGACTCAGCTGAGCAATCGAATGTACTGTTGCTTTTGTTGATTTTTGCAGATACCAAGAACTCAAAATGAGAAAGAAAAACATATCTGGCTCGTTGCAGGTAAGTACTGTTGTCTTGTAGAGAGTCATAAAGTATTGGTTATTAAAGGCTTAGAGGCTGTGAGACACAACGTGTCTTCATGTGATTAAATTCTTCTTTTTACACAGGAGGCGCAAGACCACACAGATCCAAGAAATGATGAGAATGACGGTGAGGACACTGACAATCTGATGTACAAAAGAAATATCAGGAGTGTGTCAATGTTCCAGTTGGCGATAATAAATAATATAATAAATTCATTTTTAATTTTAATTTGTTTAAAGGGACCAAAGAGGCAAGCACACAGAAAAAAGACAGAAGAGGGGATCAAGCTTCAGGGAAAACAGCCAGTGAAAAGAGATCCAAAAAGTCTCGGCTGTGTGCTATCCTCTAAGACGGTCACATCTTATGTGGACATTTAATATACTGGTCTTTCTCACACAACATTGTCATTGTATTATTTAAGTGCCAAACCATTTTGTCTCGTGTCCTTACCTTTGCAGTTCTGTGAGAAAAGATGAACGGTCAGAGGTTACCAAAAACACTGTGCAAGGTGTGCAAAAACTGTGTCTGTCAGTATAAATTTCAAATTAAGAACATTATCTGAACATGTGGTAGTTTCACTGAAATCTGTGTTATGTAAGCATGTATCAGCACTGCATAAAGTCCATATTTCATTGTTTAAACCATCATCTCAGTATTTTTGTATCTGATATACAGTATGTGCTAAAAATGTGTTAATAATGTTACAAAACATATACATCTACAAAGCCTCCAGGTTTATTTTGTTTTTATATAATCACACTGCGGGTATACAATTTGTAAACAAAAATTTATTTTTAAAAACAATGAATGAGTCAGCCCACTGAGAGTAGATACATTCATGAATCCAGTTTGTTTAACCAGTACCTTGTCTTCAATCACACATTTCATTCAGAGCATTTTCTCAGCATTAATATTCATTCATTCATCATTGTTATCTTAATAACAGAGATAACATAGCAGCAATAACAGAGTTTTCCCTTTTTCACACTCAGTCTGTTAGCTGTAAAGTCCGGTATTGCACTTATAATTTCTGTTAACCACTCAGACACTCCTCCTTTTAGCTGTACCAAAGTTTTCAGTGTTTCTTATGTTCTGCACTGTGCAGTACTGTATTCCATGCCTCTAACATGTTAGAAGAAAGAAACCTGTTTCCGGTGTACTGTATATTCTCCCAAAACAGAGCAGGGGTTCATCCACCGTACTGGTTGTGGGCCTCAGTCACTGTTGCTGCTGCTGTCGTCGCCCACCACCATGTTGCTGTACTTCTTCTGCTCCCACTCTTTAAATGTCTCCTTCACCTTTGCTCTCTTCAGACCTCCGTCCCTGCAGTGACAACCAGGTGAAAACAGGGCAAACTGAGAGTGATGAAAATTTAGTCATATGCATTAGTCAGTCCCTGTCAATGTCAACACATCATTTCATGCAAAAGAGCAACAATGATCAAGGACTGCATGATCCTTGATCACATCACCATATTGGAAACTGAAAATTTAAGTTGGCAATAAGTTAATAGTTGATTTGACTTTGATTCAGGTACTCTGTCACAGATTAAGCCTTGGTCTGGAATAAACTGATTTTTGAGAGATTTTTATCAAGTAAGAGTCGTAGTCAAACAAAAGAAATTCACCAGAAAAGTCACTCAGTTTACAAAGAGTGAAGAAGTTGAATCTTACCATTGTAGATCTACCAGCCCTCCCTGGTGAGCGATGGCCGATTTCACTCTGTTGGCAAACTGGACAGCATCTTCTCCCTCCTGCCATTTTTAAATAAACAAGCTCTCAGTCTACTATGATGTGTATGTCTCTGTATGGTTACAGTAGAAGGGGTGGGCTTCGTACATGTGAACTGTACATAGTTTTATGTTTTGTGTGTGCTCACATGCTGCAGCACATGTCATACACACCTGCTGGTGCATGGCTGGCAGGTACCAAACATTACAGACGAGGGCCCAGCTGGTCATCATCCTCAGCAGGTAACTGACCATGCTATACTTAGAACTGTTCCAGAAAGCATCTCCAAACTTTGGGTCATACTAAGAAAAGTAAAAACAGTACATGAAAGTGCAATGAACTGTAATTTAAAATTTGAGTACGTGTAAGGTGGTCAGAAAAATGACTGACTGAAACAGACACAAGTTAAGTACCTTAATGGCTACTGGATATATTGTTGCACCAATTTCAAAACTCCCCTTTTTAAACATCATGACAGATGTGTTGTTGATACAGGTTCCTGTAGAAAGCAGACATTATTAGATTAAAGGAGACATGCTTTTGTGAGTTCTGTCCAAACCCACATAAAATTGATTCTCATTTGCCAACGCTGCAGTTGCCAGACTGAGGTCAGGCCCTGAGATGAAATGACAACGCTCACTGAATTGTATCTTTGATAACACGAAGGCAAGCACCAAAATGGTCTGGACAAAGTAATTCTATCTTTCTACACGGTCACACTTACCCTCTGGAAATATCAGTATGGGAAGCTTTTTCTTGTCACTCACATGATCCTGCAGCCTGGAAGCAACACAAAGAAGTAATGGAGACATTTGCTCACTGTATAAATACTGTATCTACATATTGCACCTTTTAAGATGATCACATTTGGGACAATGCATCAAACATTTGGAAAACATGTCTAGTTGAAGATGTGATATTATGAGACACTGGAATCCAAACCGCGTGAGTCACTGTTCAGTAGCAAGTTTCCAAAACATATCTGTTCTTGTTTGGATAATAAGACCTACAGAAACTCTAGAGGATTTTACTGCCAGGAAATGCCAGAGTACCAGAGCAACCACAGAGACAAAATACAGGGGAACAAGACATGCACTTACAAGCCTAAAAAGATGTACTAAAGTTAGTGCAAAACTGACCTTTTTGTCACTAGGTGGCGATCTTTCATCTCTGCTCTCTCAAACCAGACATGAGGACAGGACCTCACCATGGCTCTCTGAACAACTCCCATCAAGCCTCCATGAACTTGACCTACCTGCCAAAGCACATTTGGAAAATTACAGAAGCTTGTGATTTAGTACAAAAAAGTACCTAGAAATGTCACAATAAAAGAAGTTGCCTCCATACCATAGCATAACATCCATCATTGCAGAGAATGACAATATCTATAGGAGAAGTGTGATTGGCAACACAGATCCCGCCTTTTTTGGGTTTATTTTCCCTGTGGTTGTGAGGTGATAATATAAAGTCAGACTGAGAAGAGAAAGCTATTCCTGATTCTTATTCTAAAGTTACATATTGAGAAGGCTTACGTACCGGTTGTGATAGCGAATGGCAGCAGAGAGTCCTCGTGCACAGATTCTATAGCACATGACATGGACCCATTCACTGAGCCAGGACTTAATGCTAAAAACATAAAAAGAAAAGTGAAGACACAGATAGATAAGCCAAGGAGCACAACTGAGGAGAGAGCTATTTCCAAGAGAATAAGTGGTCGAATATTTTAAGGTGATTATTTATATTTTGTGGTCACCTCCAATTTGGAAGTAATCCAACGGCAGACGTTCCTATTACCAACCAGGTCAAGCCAATGCAGGCCAGTGTTATCCTGGAAAGACAGTAACACATTCAGTCTTCTTCATGCAGAACAATTATGAACTCATACACATAGATTTACAATACTGAATAGTTAGATATCTGAGGAGTCAAAGTTTTTATTTGTAAATAAAACATAATTAAGAAATCTGTCTGAATGCAAGAAACACAGTATTAGAAGCATGGTCAGATAGCAAATTATTGGATTCATGCTTTGGGCATAGCAGTGTTATTAAATTACAAACCTCAATCCCAAGAAAGTTGGGACTTTTTCTAGAATGTAATAAAGACTAAAATATATGTTTTGTAAATTTGCTTGAACCTTTATTTATTTGACAAAAGTGCAAAGAAAAGATTTAAATGAGTGTGTTTTTTAAATATAAGCGAAGAGTTTGATGCCTGCAGTATGTAAGTAACACTGCTGTGAGTAATGGCAAAATTAGAATCTTAAATGTGAGGATATCATGACAGGGTATAAAAGGAGCATCCACCAAAGCCTCAGTCTTTGTAACTAAAGGGTCAAGACCCAACACTTTGTACCAAACTTAGTGAGAGAATTCTCAGTCGGTTTTAAAAATATTTCTAAATGCTAAATTGCAAACAATGTAGGACTTTCATCATCTACAGTACATAATATTGTGAAAAGATTCAGGGAGTCTGGGGAAATCTCTGTGCATAAAGGCCAAGGGTGGAAACACTGCTCAATGTCTGAATGTGTGTGACCTTCAAGCCCTCAGATGGCCTTGCATGAGAAATTCATTATTCGTCATTTATCATGACGAATAAAGCCACATGGACTCAGGAGTACTTAAGAAAACTGTTATATATGAATCTCTATTGCACAAGGAGGAAGACATACATCAGTACTGTGCAGAAATGCAGCCAGTTCTCTGGGCCCGAGCTCATGTCAGATGGACTAAAAGACAGTGGAAATGTGTTCTGACGTACAGATGGACACTGGATTTTCTGTGCCAAACACCAAAATATCATCAGTAAATATGCAAAAGCCAGCATCTGTGATGGTATAGGGGTGCAACAGTTCCCATGGCATGGGTGACTTGCATATGTGTGAAGGAATAATCAGAGTTTAGACAGACATTAGTCTTTTACCGAAAGGTCAGGGAATGTTTCCGCAGGACCAGTGACTTGCATGTGCTACAACAGCATGACTTTGTAGACACAGAGTGTGTGTTCTTGACTAGCCTGCCTGCAGATCTGTCAGAAAATCTTTTGTCAGATATATAGAGGTTCAAGCTAATTAACCGATTTCAGTTTTTAGAAAAACTTCCAACTTCTATGGAAATGGGATTTGTAAATTAAACTCACTGGGCAAAGACAAACATCCACGGTTTTCTGTGCAGCAGTTACTGTAAGTGGCGTTAATTTGCATCACAAACAGCTTAGTTTTGTAATCAGCTCTATTTAGTATCTGTGCACCTGAGCGGGGCAAGGATGCAGTATCTCACAAAGATGCCGAGGCCGTAAACAAGCGTCAGCTTCAGACTGATGTACTGGAAATCATTGTTTGTGCGAGTCAGTAAGTTCCAGGAGAGCAGCTCTTCTGAAGAGAACCGCTGGGTCACCTAAATTTTAAATTAAATCAAAATGAAATAATAGTCTGAGATGCAAAACCAATTATTACAAATTATTATTATTAGCATTCACATAAAAAAGTGCTCATGTTAATAAAGAAAAAAAGTACCTCATCTTCTACAATGCTTTCAATTCCTTTTCTGGTGAAGTAGAAACAGTCACTAAGTGTAAAATCACCACCTACTGGTGGCTTGGGGCGACTGCGTCTAAGTTCCCCTAACTCTTTCTCCATTGATCCATTTTCCCTCTTGATAAGACCTGACACACACACACACACACACACACACACACACACACACAGTAACACAGTCAAACTCAGTCATCTGATATACGACCATCTTTTCATATCTCTTAAGATTGTGCTGATCGTATTGGAAAAGTTTATGGTTTATGGTCAACAGAAAAAAAGCAAAGTTCATTAGCTCATTCAGGAATGTGTTTCTTGTAAGTACAGTTACATTGTACACTGTACTTACAGAACTTGCAAAATTATATAAAAGTAATACAACTAAAGTACAACATATTTGTACAACTGTTTGATTTAAAACTAAAAAAACATAGAAAGTAGCAAATAAGTTGTGTTGACAACACATCTACAACACAGATTTGTACTGTTTGACCTAAAATAAATACATAAATACATGAGAGCTCAGTTCTTCAGAGAGCAGTCTTATGTAATAAAGGCTGCACTGACTGGGATATAACATCATCCACCAAACAGGTCTCAGAACAGTTTGGACTCCACCTTATCTGATAACTAAGCAGGCAAAGTCCAAAACCTGAAGTAACAAACTGTGTATTCAATATTTAATCAAATGTTTCTGAACAATGTCTACCTTGTCACTGTTGAAGAACTTTCCTTTCTTGTATTAATTGTCAACATTTCAAATGTGACACTGACATACTTTGGATTTTACTAACATAATTAATGTGCTACAGCAGGGGATACCACCCTGTGCAGATTAGTGACTGATAAAGAGTTGAGTAATTGCACCTTTTGAGATAGGCAGAGTTTCCAAAGCAAATTCACCTAGTTGCCTGTCATAAAAGTTGGTTAAATGTGCCCTGTTACCAGACAGAGAAGCAATAATCTAGAGCAAAATAAAACAATTTAAACCTGCTATGTAAGATCACTTAGTGATCATTCAGTGAGCAAGTTCATCTGTAGTTAGGTAAATCAATTACTCTTGGCACAACTTGGCAATACCCTTGCAACATGCCTGCCCAGACTTGTAATAAAGTACGTTATGAAATCCAGTATTGCTGCACAGCAGATTTCTGTCACTAAAGCCATATCTTTCACAATAAAGGATATGACAAGACTATTCATCAAAAAAAATCTATGTGTCTGTCTACTTTGAACGTAATCCCAGACGTTTTGTTTCCTACTCACCATTAGATGATGAGGCTTTGAGTGTTTGTTCTTCTATGTTTGCTTTCTGTATTTTCAGAGTGGCCCACTGTAGAGAAGGACAGACAGGAAATACTGATAACCATCTCTGGACCAGTGGTGTAAATCAGAATATTTGCCAAACACATTTGCGAGAAACAGAACAATATAAAGAACAGTACCTCTAAGGTTTTCACCAGGATGCTCATGTAGGTCTCAGAGATGCCCAGTGAGAAGCCAAACATGGCTGGGACCATGATGAGGCTGATAATGAGGTACAGCCAAATTCTCAGTGCCCAAAGGGCCCCTGCCCAGAAGTCCTCCATCTCCAGTTTATTCCCTGGAATATACAGCCCTGTGGCTCAGATTTAGTGCAGTCTGTAGAAGAAATTGTGTTTTTTTCATGTATCTCCACTGATGTCACCGAAGTAAAACAGACATGTCCCCTGTGACACCCTCACTTGTCAGCCTGTGGAGGTCAACAACAAACAGACAGAGTACAATAAATAAACGTTGGAACACTGCAGTTAATTTAATCAAGAGTAAACTCTCAAAAGGTCGCAGTACACCTCACAGGCACACAGTGTCACAGCAACACTTACTATGAGTTTCACATGTATTCCTGCCAGAATAAACACATCCGTGAATAACCAAACTATAACAGAGAACTTCTAGATTATACTACATGACTGTGTGCAAGACTGCGTCATTTCAGTCTTCTACAATTAACAGCTGCATTAAGTTTTTAAGTAATCTTACCTGCCAGACTTCAGTCTATGTTCTGCTCTCTTGAGGAATAACTCAAATGTAGCAGAGCGCAGAAAGCAAACACACCCATTCACTACTGGAACAAAGTTCATGGAGCTGCACACAACAGCGCCTCCCTTAGGACAAAAAGAGAACAGGTACATGTGGACCTGGGATGGACTCCAGCAAGGCTCTTAGCCCTGTTTGGTGGAGAAACACCTTGGTGTATTAAATTTAAGTATACTTGGAGTATACTGACATGTATTCTGAAAAGTCTAAATATATTTGTACTAAGTACACAGAAATACCCAGCATGCCTTACAGAGGTTTAAGAAACAGCTATGAAACAAACAACTGATATTATAAATTAAGAATTTGCCACAAATTGTTACGTGACATGGTGTTTTGCCTGGTATGGTAACCGTTAGTAGGAACGGTAAGCAGTCAGTAGGCCTTCCCTCTCAATCATTTATTAGATTTACCATGTCACATAGTTATCTGCAACTGAAGCACTGTAGTAGTTTTCACAGACATGCAATAATCCAATGGCATGAGATGTATTGATGTTATGTTATAGGTAGAATTTAAATGCATATTTAAGTGTACTTAAATTTTAAGTACACTTACACCCAAAAGTGGGATGAAAATATACTGCACGTAAACTAATAGTATACCTGTATGTTCAGTATTTATAAGTAAACTAGGAAGTATACTAGCAGTAGATCCCTAGTAAACTAACTGTATATATAAAAGTTTATTTGTAGAATACTTAAAGTGTACTTTCATAAACTAAAACATGGGCCAAGGAGTATTGAAAAAAGTACGCTTGTAAGTTAACTACAAGTACGTTGCCATTAGTATACCTCCTACATGAAGTTTAATTGGGTACTATACTTCCACATTACTTAAATATACTTTTTTTGTAAGGGTAGGCCTGATTGTGATGTTTATTAAAATAAAACTTCTGCTGCACTGAAATTTTGAACCAGGCAAAAACACAAAGACACCTGAGAATCTTCATGTTAAGTTGAGTTCCACTGTATCAACTATGTCATGGGTTAAATGTAGATTTTTGGGGCCATGTAATGGTTTTCAGTTTCTCTTGTCATTTAAATGCATCAATCACTGACCCACCTGTAAAATGCTTGTTTAAACCTGATACATTCTGTGAGACAGTAATACTACTGTAACAAAATGCCCCAAACCTCTCAGACACGTTACTCATCACATTGCATCGCAGAGAAGCTTTTATGAGGAATGAAGCCACAATCTGTCTGTGTTAAAGGGGGGTTATGGTCAACTAAGCATCAGTCAAAGCACGACTGTCATAATCTGTGTGTACATGTATGCTATCAGTGGTTTGCTATTTTTAGCAGGCTCCTTCCAAAAATAAGCTTCTCTATATTCCACAACAGATTTCAGAGAGACTGAGAAAATGACCCCATTATCGAGCTTTATCCAGCATTACCATTATCCCCTTTATACTGCACAGCAGTATATGTGCACCCAAAGCTGCTGGACTTTGTTTTGTTTCAACAATTACTAAATTAAATCTTCCTTGACTCACATGTTGGCCTTTGCCAAAATTTTATAAAATACAACATATAGATAAACACTCAGGGGCCATCAGACTCCACAGTTTAATGAGTTCACACCCTTGTCTGCCTCTATGTCTCCCACAAACTGAGACAATGCAGGAAGGAATGTGTCATGTGTCAGTAGCCTTTTGCACATAGCTCTACTCCAGGGATAAACATTAGACAACTGAACCACAGCAGTATTTACCAAGACGGGTTACGGCCTTCAGAGGATGTGCCTCAGACAAGCCTTTTACCCAGAGCTTCAGCGTGTCATGGTTCATAAAGACTTTTATGGAAGCCCATTTCCACCACTAGGATAAAAAAAAGGGAGAAAACTTTGTCATGATGAAAAAAATAGCAATGGTAAGTCGAAATTATCAGATAAGAAGTCGAAATTATCAGATAAAAATGTAAAACTATAAGATAAAAAGCCAAAATTTTGACTTACTAAGTCCAAAGTCTGAGATAAAAAGTTAAACACCAAGAAAGTTACAAAAGTTAAACTCCAAATGTTGACATCTCATAATTAGTCATAATTTTGACCTTTTATCTCATAATTGTTACTTATAATCTCATTGTTTCGACTTATTGTTATTTTTTCCATCATGACAAACATTTCTTCTGTTTGAGATCTCAATCCAGATAATATGCGGCGTTATGTATGATTAAATGGGTTTGGGAATGGGTTTGTATCATTGTTAAGTATTATTTGTGTTGCATGTTTGTCGCTCGGACGAAGCATATAAACAGATTTAATGAGCCTATAAAACGATCTACTCTTCATTTTAAAATATAAACATGTAGACAGCACAATATTGCTGTCACTAAGTAATTCATGTTTGCATCCATTAAGTTAAATTCTCACTTGTCTACGTAATTTGCTCAACAGTTACTTGAAAAGGCAGTAAATTGTCTCGTATTGATGATGTGGCGCTGGTGCAGGATTTAGTGACAAGTCTCGACACAGGACTGGTTCAGTCAAATCAATGAAGCGTCCTCCTCTGTAGAGGATCTGCTCCCCCTCGCTCCTGCAAGGAAAGTAGACACTGGCCCAAAGAACACTCCTCCCCTCCGTCCTCCGCGGAGCCGGAGCTTTCTCTCTCTTTAAACCATGCTCTAGCTGCCTGTCTTCCACGGTGCATGTTTTTCCCTTCGTGAGGGGAGATTTCTGAGTTTGTTCATGTCATGACACAGTTGAGTGCAGAGTCGAAGTGGTCGCCTCTAACACCACTGGAACCCCGGTGCCCAGAACTCGTTTCCAGTGCTTTGAGTTTGGTCACATGAAATATGCGATGTTCGCAGGAATGCCCGGGTCTTTTTCTGCTACACTTTGTTTTCACTTTGGCAGCCTGCCACGAAGAGCTCTCCGACTCTAGCCGACTCTTCTCCCTCTTTGCAGAGCAAGGTCAGTGTGGTGCAGTTGCTGCATTTGTGTGCATGACTGGAAAACTTCGTACTGTGTGCATCACAAATAAACACTGTTCTATTGTGTTCAACTCTATTCTGCAGGTCAGTTGTCCCAGTCAGATTTGTCCGTTGTCCACCCAGTGAAAACCAACGCTGATGGAGAGTTCCTCTCCCATTCTCTGTCTCACCACTTTAAGAAAGGGAGAGTCAGACGTGACCTGAGATCACTTGCATTTGAGGGACAGGTTTACTACAAGGTCGACTACAAGGGTCGAGCTTTAATGTTCAACCTGACTGCAAACAATCACCTGCTTTCAAATGACTACATCCTGGAGAGGAGGAATGGCAGCAGTAACAGGACAGAGCATCGGATCTCTGAGGGGACCTCCTGCCACCTCCTTGGGACTGTGCAGGCATCTCATGTGCGAGGAGCTGCTGCGATCAGCACCTGTAAAGGGCTGGTAAGAAGTCACATTATTATACATTGCAGGGCAAAAACATCAAATGAAACCCCAGCTTCATTTATCTTTTGAGCCATTTAAGTCATCCACGTTAAGCTTTTATGCAGAATCCTCATCTCTAAGCCTGCACAAATCTATTTTTAATGAGAAAGGTGCATCACTCCAGGGAAGTTAGTGTGTGGTTTACTCACTCATGGACTGTTAAGCAAACCCTGAAATCTGACAGTGACCTGTGTGTTTCTATACTCTTCAAAGACTTCCTGATACTATTTGCAGAACAACTGTGCCGCAAACCTGCTGACGTCTGCTGCTTTTCAGCCAACCATGAGACCCTTCCTGTCTTTTTTTGGTCTTTCAGATGTTTGCAACTTACCTTGACCCTCACTCATTCATTCATTCATTTATGTCTCTGTCTGTTCCTGCAGAAACTCTTTGCAACCCCCCACTCTTGGATGTGCAGTGTTTCTTTGTTCTACGCTAAGAAAGATCTTCAATAATAGACTCTGGCACATTTTTATAGGCTGGAAAAATAAGGTCTGACAGATGGATAGACATGAAATAGGGCCATACTTTCTGTTCAGAGACTTTAAGCTATTTTTAAAACTTTGCCTGTAATGTTTCTAATCAGTTAAATAGTTAAACTACAAAAGAAAAGAAGGCAGCTGGACTGCAGGAAGACAAATGATCAGCCAGACATATGAAAATTTTAATTTATGAAAAGAGAGATTTGCAGCAGTTTTAAAGACATCTGTTCAACAAATAAGAACTACTTGAAACATGCTATTCTGCATTTTTAAAACAATGTATAATACGTTCAATTTACAACAGTATTTAGAAACAGCAAAATGGGAGGAGGATGTGGAAAAGGAAGAACTTTCTGCCTCTGAAATGATGGGATGTGTCACTTTTAGTCATGAAGAATGTTTGGGTGTTCGTGTTTGATTGTGTCACAGCAGGAATGCTGAGCTGCAGGGTCTTGCCTCCTGCCTCTGTTATGTTTGTGTGGGTTGCACTGCCTCTTCCTGCCAAATCTTGTAAATGCAGTTCATTTGTCATATGAGACTCTGTACAATAATTTATACTTGACCCACTTTACATGGTTTCAAATAGTCCTCAGTGGAAAAGTGTGTTATGTCACTCTCAGTTCCACTTACAGTACCTACAACCTACCACATTTAGATGATTTTTTCTGCAATGCTGAGTGCCCCAGTTCGTCCCTACTCTCCAACCTACCAGGGAAACCACTATGATCTATTAAAGTGATTTTCTAAAACCACAGAGCGACCTCTAAACGGCAAGACTCAGGCAGACAGATGTGGGAGGGAACCCCTGCCAGCTGCTGTTAGAGAGATGGATAGCTTCAAAGTATGAAAAAATGGTCATCATTTGTTTATGTAGCACAAAACAGAACTGTTAAGTGAATTACTTAGGTCTGATCAGGAATATAGTCAAAAACATTAAATGATACACATGCAAAGCATGTACAGATGCTTTATGAAGATTGGGATATAAGCCAATAGGCATTCTGGACTTTCTGATGTAAACTGTTGTCAGTAACTAAAAGATAAATTCCAGTAGTGCAGTAATAGTAATAGTAGTGCATATTTTTATAGTTGCTTTTAATTGCTACCTTTGCCAATGAATTGAATTGCCCTGCAATATGTTTGCATAACAAAAGTTGTTAGAAAATAAGCTGCATACCTCGTTCAGCTACAAAGTTGCATACATCTGCATTTTAATTAAACTAAAGCTACAGAGTGTAACATACTGTTTTTTGAATATTTTTTGGGAGGAAATATGCTTCAAAATATAGCATAATGTGGAGCTTAGCTTGATTTCCAAAAGTTGCATATTGTAGCTTTAAGCACAGGCTGTGTTTGATCAACTGAACAAAATGTCTTAAAAAATAATTATCAAAATAACTTAAAATTAGTTTTCTGTTGACCAATTAATCGTCAAATTGTTGCTGCTCTACCTGGCACAGGGCAGGCAACGGAGCATTTTAAATGCTGCCCAGCATCCTCTGGTTTGATGCATCAAGTTAATATTACCAAAACCAATTCCAGCAAAGCCCAAGCTTTTTTAGTGCAGTGTTTGGGAATCCCTAAGGCTCAACACAAAACATGAACATGCAAGTTCAGCGCTATTATAATGGTATTTTCCTCTCTTAAATATATGCTTCCTAGCACTATGTAAATGAAAAAATGGTAATGTATTTAACCTCTGAGGAAGAAATGTGCTCAGGCAGGATTATCTTGGTGAGGTGAAAAAAACCTTAAGTAACTGTTTTAAAACCTGTAATTATCAAGAAGCACTTGTTTAAGAATATATATAGGTTTGTTTAGTAGAAGATTGTGATTAATTATACTGCAGTAATGAGCACCATCCTCCCCCATCTCTCCTTGTGTCCCACTAATCACTGCTGAGGCCACAGGCGGTGTAACAGCAGAGATTTTATTTCAGACCCAGTTGGACAGCACTACAAAACCCACAGAAGCAGGAAACAGAAGTAAAGCAGTTCCACATGGCTGATGTATTTAGAACACAGACCTGTGTTATGGTAACCTCTCTTCGTCCTGGCACTTCACACCTAAACACACTTCCTTTAGGTCACAGGAGGGGGATTAATGAAAATGGGGAGGAGAAGAGCAGGAGGTGGCAAAGGAAGAAAAGGTGGAAAAGGTGAAAAGTGAACTCCAGTCCAAGGCTGTTTTACCTGGCAGAGCATTCAGGGTTTAGAGCCAAAACTGTGCAAGAATAATCACATATTTTTATTTAAATGTAGAACAAAGTCATAATTGGCATCCTATCAAGCTGTCTTTGTTTGTTGAGCACAGACATCACACAGGATCTGTACATGGTAATTTAGAGATCACAAGTAACACCATAACCATACTGTACAAGCAAAACCTTGCAGGCTGTGTTTCACAGTAGAACTGCGTTTGGTATGCAGATCATACAGATCATGTAGTGCAATGGTTTTAGTGTGTGGATGGGCCTCTAGCATTCCTTCCTGGTTGAGCAGCAGTGGTCCACCTGTTTTACTACTTGGAAGCCTAACACACTACTAACACACTATAGGAGACACAGGGAGGTTTGATACAAGAGATTTCCAAATAATCCATCTAGAACTTTACCTTCATATATTTTAATACACTACCTGTTTTATCTTGCAGTGACATGATACAAATGCAAAAACACAAACGGATAACATACTGATGCTGTCAAACAGAACTTGTGGATGAGATACATAAGTGAAATCAGCAGAGTCTTTTCTGCACAGGGCCTGTGGGAAACTCTCCCAGCTGACTGTCGACATATTAGCCTGCATGCTTTGTTGATGAGTCCACCACTGCTATGGGACGTCTGGCTGTAGGCCATGCTCTGAGTCAGTACTGGAGAACCCTTTTGCGGTATTTAGTTTAATCTGAGTTGGAACAAAAATAACCAAATCTCAGACATATACAGAGGACTTTTGTTTAGCATTCGCAGTGTTATTGCTGTTATTATCATGGTTTTACATGAATAAACAGACCTGAACAGCATAGCTATATCCTTCAAGTTGCTCTTGCACTTTGTGGACACTTAACCTCATTTTACAAGATTCATTTTAACAGGTGGAATAATTGTCTTTCCAAAGGGACTACCGATCCAGATGTGCACTTTCTGAACTCCCTGAATGGAGCAATATGATATCC
Source organism: Sandelia bainsii (assembly GCA_032362345.1). Lineage (NCBI taxonomy): Eukaryota > Metazoa > Chordata > Actinopteri > Anabantiformes > Anabantidae > Sandelia > Sandelia bainsii. Next base: position 18,675,976 of record JAUMHL010000030.1, read on the forward strand.
AGTGATAGTTCGGAGTGTTGAACAATTGTGGTGGAAGCACATCCCGTAAAACATCTTCAGATGACCCAGAAAGCCGAACAGTATGTGTAACTGCAGCAAAGAGCTGGGTAGACACTTGGAATTACAACTGGCCAAACTGTAAGCACAGCTTAGCCTAATTTATCCCATCTGTCTCTGACTCCTCAAACACTGAGAAGAGATCCAAGAATCAGATGCAACACCCATATTCTAAGAATTCTTCATGTTGTCCTTGTTTGTCAATACATGTGCATTAAGTGATTTTGTGTGTTATCAACAGGTTGCATTTGTTCATGTGGATGAACATTTTAACATGCACATTTCTTGTAAGAAAAGGGAAAATAAACTGACTCTTCTTCTGACTCAAGTTCTACTTAAACAGATTTTTTTCTCTTTCCATTTTGAAAGAGTTATGGATCGCTCTCCCATTTTATCTTTTGCAAGTTGGTTTAGCAAGAGAGGGAGGGTTTCATGGTCAGCCTGGGCTTGTTTGGACTCAGCATGACACAAAGCCCACACAAACACCTTAATGAACAGCACTTGCAAACAGTAAGGTGGAGGTGGAACATCTATAAAGTGTGTGTCTATCAGAAAAAGTGTGTTTGCATGCATGTATATTTTCATGTAGGTGTATTTGTGTGTGAGGACATGTATCTATGTACTTGTCAATATGTGTGTTCAACCACAAATAGATGACTGATCAGCTAAGTGAATAGCCTGCACCAGTAAGAACATGCATGGCATACTTAAGAAAAAGTTGTTGTATTGCTGCTGCAGCAGACAGAGAATGTGCCTCAGGGAAGAGAATGATTCATATTCAGATCTGTTGACTAATGATGGATTCTACCACAGTGGAAATTACTGAGGATCAAGCTTTTCATTGAGCTTTATAGTTTCATACATTCTGAGTGTGGGAGTTATTGAAATACTACAATTTTTGGTCATTTGTTGTTGCACTCATAATTGAAACAATATAACACAAAAGCATGCTAACAAGTAGGCAGTGACTTTTCTGCTTCAGTCACAGTCTGAGAATGCATGTCATTAGAGAAAAGACATAAGCTGCATTAGGCAAGATTTGGGGATAAGAAAATAATCGTTTTCCTTGCAATTTGGAGCTGTGACTGAGTAGAACGCAGTGTTCCAAATAATTGGGATAATGTAGATTTACCCTAATTTTCAGATTTTGTGTATCTGTGTCTTTTTAGCACTTTCCGAGTAAGTCATTTCTACTCAATGCATATTCATTTAAAGTTTTTTGTTTTTATTTTTATCCTCAGAGAGGCTTCTTCTCCCTGCCAGAGGGACACTATTTTATTGAACCTGCCCCAAAATCTCCTGATCATCCTGCAGGAACTCCAGAGCCTCACATTGTCTATCCAAGATTTACTACAGAGGGTCACAGAAAAAAGCGCAGTCTTGAGTCCAAAGAGACACCCAGCCCCTGTGGAGTTCAAGGTATGTGTCTGAATGAGTGTGTATATGTGTACAGTACTGCTGTACTAATGTTTTTATTGTACACAAGTGAGCAGTTTTCTCTGTGCTCATGTCAAGTAAGGATAAGCCTACAGCACAAATGATATCTTCAATTATCCATGCTTTAGACGTTCCAAGTGACTCTGTCCTGGTGGAGAGGGAGAGGGAGGAATGGGAGAGGGAGCAGCAGAGGGGGGAGGGTCGGTCTCAGTTCCGCTCACAGCGCTCAGTCAGCAGAGAGCGGTGGGTGGAGACCATGGTGGTGGCTGACTCAAAACTTATTGAATACCATGGCAGCGATAATGTGGAGGCCTACATCTTCACCATTATGAACATGGTGAGTGATTAGAAATAACTTTTGATTTAGATCTATGTTTGCCCTCACACAGGTAAAATTTTTGCACATGGGCTAAATTTGTAACTACCTGATGTTAATGAATGATGTAAATGTTTACAGGTGACAGGGATCTTTCATGATGCCAGTATTGGGAATGCAATCCACGTCATTCTAGTGCGCCTAATTTTGCTACAGGGAGAAGAGGTAATTCTTAGTCTTTCTGGCTTTATCAGTTTTGCTTTGCAAGTGAAAACAGTCAATCTGCAATGAAATAAGCAGATGCACATCAATGAAGCATTCCTCATAAGGAGAAACAGGGATATAAAAAAAACTGAACACTCTCCTTCAGTTGACCCTACTAAAGCATCCAGCTTTAAGACCCAAGCACCCTAGATCTGAGATTTTAATCAGCTGCTCAAAGTTTGCATGCTATAAGTGTGACAAATTCAAGAACCCAGTGGATTGACTTCAAGAACAAGCTAAATCTGCAGTCACTTTGTTTAGTCTTTTTCTTGGCTTGCATCTCAAGGAATAAATCTCTTTCACAGCTGACATTTTGCCATGTCCTCACAGGAAGTGTAACTGATGACTTTAAAAATGCCTGTTCTCCATTTCGGTGAGCTAGATAAGGAGCTTGGTATACTGCTTGTTTGATGGAAATTAGTTTAGTTTTAGTTTTTTAGGTTTATTTATTTCCATACTAACACTTCCTAATAAAGGCAACAATGCCAAACGAATATCTTTAAAAGAAAGTGAATGAAGATGAACTGGTTGCATTGTAAGTCTTGTCTGGTGGAGCCTTACTAGAACTGTTAACAGCTCTAATTTGCTGATATAATACTGCTTTTTGTTGCAGAAAGGGTTGAAGATTGTTCACAATGCAGACACCACTTTGGCCAGTTTTTGTGCTTGGCAGAAAAACCTCAATCCACAGAGCGACACACACCCAGCTCATCATGACCTCGCTGTGTTGGTCACCAGGCAAGTGGCACACACACACACAGCATGCATGTGTAGGTCAGCAATTTCAAGATAGATAGATAACTTAAAAGACACGGATAGATTATATGCAGTGATGCTAGCCCCCTTATGGTGAAAATATGCCTGGTGCACACATAATTTGCTTGTGTCCCCTCCACCCAGGAAAGACATCTGTGCTGGAATGAACCAGCCCTGTGAGACCCTTGGTCTGTCTCATCTCTCTGGGCTGTGTCAACCACACCGCAGTTGCAACATCAATGAGGATTCAGGGCTACCTGTCGCCTTCACCATCGCTCATGAAATGGGCCACAGGTAGAGTTGTTGCACACTCAGTTTTTAATTAATGTCTGATCGTGAAGACAAATATGACCAATCTGGCAGCAGGGAAGAGTGGTCATTTAAAAATTTTTTTTTTTAGAATAGCAGAAGAATGTAGGACAAAAGTTCTGATGTTTACATAAATGAGGGGGCTAAAACATATCTTAATATAATGCACTCCAGTATGACTCCACTATCCACTATGACCTCAATAGTAAACATATAGTAGAATTATCTGTCTGAAATTATAAACTTGGCCAGTGAAATTATGTAAATCATGCACAAACAAAAATATTAAATGACTTAGGACCTATGTCAAACACATTGTTGTTGAATTCTATTGTAGCAAGTTGTTCAGAGACAGTCAGATTTTTGCAAAGCCAAGAGCTAAAGGCCTCCACCGTGACAGCTGGAGCATGAATCCAATGATAATATCATAATTAATTTTGTTGGTTGTGTTGGAATGCAGTTTCGGAATTCATCACGATGGCCAGGGGAATGACTGTGAGCTTGAAGGGAGGCACCCGTTCATAATGTCTAGGCAGCTGATGTATGACAGCTCACCTCTCACTTGGTCTTTCTGCTCCAAAGAATACATCACACGCTTTCTTGAGTAAGGCTGAATTCATATATTATTCTGAAGCCCTTGATGATTAAATAATAACATATCTCACTCAACATGAAGGCTGTTTTTCTTTGTGGGGAATATGTGATTTGTTTGCACTTTGTATTGCAAATTTTGCAAAATCATTGTGAAAATGAGAGTAATTCTACATGACCCTCCTGGGTGCAGATAAAATTGTACTGTACTGTGTGTTGGTGAAAGTTGGAATGGAAAGCCAGCAAACACTGATGTGGTATTTAAAAAGGTTTTTAAAAGATCAGCAAAGAACATAAATGCAATAAATACTGAACAAGCATTGATCTGAAACCAGAAAATCCATACAAATGCACATTAGAGGGTAGTCACAATTATACAAATATCTGCAAATGTTTGCTTGACAAGTTTTTATCTTTATTTTAAAAAATGTTGCTAAATCTCAGTCAGCCACCACACCACCTTGTCACCTTTTCTCTCATGTATCACACATTCAATAACACATTTATGTTTGTCTATTTTAGTCGTGGCTGGGGTTTCTGTCTGGATGACCGTCCTTCCAAAAGGGACCTAACCACCCCACTGGCTCGTCTCGGTGTTCGCTACACCACACACCACCAGTGCCAGCTCCAGTATGGTCCAAATGCCACTATCTGCCCAGAGATTGATGTGAGTATTGCTCACTTAGCAGAAAAATGTATTATAAAATAGTCTTTTCTCATTGTTTTTGGATTGTTTTTTTCTTTCAGAACATTTGCCAGATTCTTTGGTGTTCAGTGAACGGCTCCTGTCGCTCCAAACTGGACTCACCTATTGATGGCACACGCTGTGGACCAGAGAAGGTGAATGGTGCCAGTTGCTTTGTCTTGTTAGTATTTTGATTTCATTTGCCTGAAAGAAGAGGGATAGCTCTGCAGACAAAAGGGTGGCACTGGTGCAGAGCCTTGAATATTAATTGTGTCATATTGCTGGTGCTATCTGAGTGTTCTTACCAACATTTTCCTCTACAGTGGTGTATCTCAGGAGAGTGTGTTATCGTGGGTAAACTCCCAGAGACAGTGAACGGAGGCTGGGGACACTGGGGCACCTGGTCTCATTGCTCCAGGACCTGTGGAATGGGAGTTCAGTCAGCAGAGAGGGAATGTAACAACCCCAAGTAGGACCTGACTCTACGTCTGCCTCAGACCATTTGAAAACTTAACTTTCACTTTATTATTTATTATCTTCTGTCTAGACCTATCTAACGGATGACCGCATGAAACATAACTGCTCACCTGATTGAGTCAAAGTGTCTCACTGTTTTCCACAGACCAGAGTTTGGTGGCAAATACTGTACTGGAGAAAGGAAACGTTATCGGACTTGTAACACAAAACCCTGCCTGAAGAATGAACCAACCTTTCGAGAGATGCTTTGCAGTGAGTTTGACACTGTGCCCTACCACAATGAGCTCTATCATTGGATTCCTGTGGCTAACACGTGTAAGTGGTCAAATCCTAAAGTGCAATTAGACAGTACAATTAGATAACACAGATACACATGCAGATGTTAGTAGTTCTTTGTGCTCCCCCCTTTCAGAATGTCATTAGATGCAGTTGAATGTGTCACTCAACAGAGGGCAGCATTTACACTAGAAAGCCCTCAGTGATGCAAGTAGCTAATCTGTTATGGTAGTGGGAGCATTTTACTACTTCAGTTGCTGCAAGCGCTGCTTGCCATGTTTTATGTGTCAAATCACATTTTGCTATATTCAGTCGCACTTCAAACTAAATAAATTTATTTTTATTTGGTTTGTGTGCGTGTGTGTGGGTGTGTGTGTGTGTGTGTGTGTGTGTGTGTATGTGAGTGTGTTAAAGAAAGAAACCTAAAGAAAAATTAGCTACCAAAGGTGCATGTCATAAGTGAGAATTATCTCTCATGAGTAGTTCCTGAGACACATTTCATTAGAACTAAACAGATTCCCACCATCTCACAACTGTCCATAGTAAATCCCTGCGAGCTGCATTGTCGACCAGTCAATGAGTATTTTTCCGAGAAGATGCTTGACGCTGTGACAGATGGAACACCGTGTTTCATGAACAACAAGTCTAGAAACATCTGCATCAATGGAGTGTGCAAGGTAGTGTGGCTGGGTAAGAGACTAAAAGAGACTGGGGGTTCATAGTGGAGCAGTGTATGATACACTGCATTGTAACTAAGTAATTTAAGTAGAGGGAGAGGTTCTGCCCAAACCTACATCTTGTTTTACACTGTATTGTGTTTGTGGTTGTATTTTTATGTGTTTGTGTGTGTGTGTGTTTTGTCTGTAGGAGGTAGGCTGTGACTATGGCATTGACTCAAACGCAGTGGAGGATCGTTGTGGAGTCTGTTTAGGCGACGGCACAAGCTGTGAGACTGTCTATAAGTTGTTTGATGAAGGAGAAGGCTTTGGTGAGTTCAATACAACGCTTTTGATTGAACAGCTGGAAAGAAATTAAATTATCTAGACAGAAGAAATCATACAATTATAAACTTGTAGTAACACAAAACAGACAATGTATTAATGAGGACAAGCTTTGATGTGCCCACCACAACAGTGCGAAATAGCACAGAACTGAAACTTATGTCTACAGGCAGAAAGTCATTTCAGGACAGTTCATTAGCATTACGCCATTGTGTTGATTCTTTGTTGTCATGGCAGCCTTCATGTCCACACTGTGCAGCTGTTTGTCCTGCTATACTTGGCTGGTGCAATGTGTGTGTCTGTGAAGTTTGTGTGTGCGCATGTGTGTGTGTGAGCAGGGATATGTATGCATTTGTGTAAAGATGCACATGTCCTTGCTGATTTTACTGCACTTGGAAACGTACAACTTGTGTCTCAACATACCATCAAGACAGATTCATAGAGAAAGAGGCTCTAAAACAATAAAAACATCCCTCCCTCCCTTTTGTCTCTGTCTGTGTGTGTTTGCCCTGCATAGCATCCTTTCAGATAAACAGCCCAGATGTGTAAGACTTCAAAAGGCTTAGACCAAGGGCCAATCTCCCCCTCCTTTGCACAAACACAGAAACATACACACCTTCCCACAAACATCATTAAACTCCAGAGACCTACTCATAGCTGCTTTCGTCCTCCCCCCATAAAAAACAGAGACACGGCAGTGCCCCCCACACTGACTACGCACAAGTACACTCACTCACACGCCAACCACCCCCCTGAGACTGCGCCCACCCTCTATTAAAGATCAGAGAGAAACTGTCTGGTAGTCTGGATGTGAGTGTTACAGCAGTCATGGTGGGCCACCCATTACCTTGCTGTGACTCTGACTCCCCTCCTGACTCTACCAGGGTACGTGGACGTGGGTGTGATACCTGAGGGGGCACGGGACATCCTGGTAAAGGAAGTGGAGGAGGCAGGTAACTTCCTGGCTCTGAAGAGTGAGTCGTCTGAGGAATACTTCCTCAATGGCAACTTCATTATCCAGTGGAATGGGGAGTACGAGGCTGGTGGAACAACATTCTACTATGAACGCAGCAGGAACATGGAGAATCTCACTGCTCCTGGACCCACTAAACAGCCAGTGATGCTCCAGGTAGGCCACCATACTACAGAGGTTTAATGTGTTTGATGGGAGTGGAGGGTATTCAGTTTTTGTTTCAGTATTGTGAAAAGTGTAAAGGTAAGCAGAAATGTCTGTTTTTTTCAGTGTCTATGTAGCGTGATTCCAACCAATAAGGAATAGCTCAGTGACTCAGAGCATATATACTTTGCATGTTTCCCAAATCAGCCTATACATTACTGGGCAAGGAATATGAACATGAATATGAAATACTGATAGTCTAGAGAGCCTGGATTGGAAACTTGTGCTAATCTATGATGTGGCTGTGTAGTTGCTGTTTCAAGAGAAAAACCCAGGTTTAATGTATCAGTACACCATTAAGAAGACCAAAGAGACGGGAAATGAGATCACCAGACCCATTTACGGTTGGAGGCATGGGGCGTGGACAGACTGCAGCACCACCTGTGGTGCAGGTTGGTGTTGCATTCGTCAAGAAAAGCTATTGTTCTGTAAGGTTGTGGTGACACTTTGGTTAAATCCCAACTACCTGCTTTCTGACTTCCTGTCTTTTTTAGGTGAGCAGTACCAGCCTGCACGTTGTTTTGAAGCGGATGTTGGTGTAGTTGAAGAGTCTCTCTGCGATCCAGTCAGTCGTCCAGAAGATAGACACCGAAAATGCAAGAATATGGATTGTCCTGCAAGGTCCTTTCTCTCATATGTCATTCAACTTTTTTTGTTTCACTATCAGCACTGTTATCATCTCAAAACATAGAACCCATAGAAAAAAATGTAATTTCATTGCTTAATGTAAAATGTTCAGTTGGTCACAAGAGTGATTTTGTGTTCTTTCTACTTGCCCCTTGGTTACATCCAATCAATGAAACTATTTCAGTCACTGATACTTATTCTGGACAGTCTGGACAAAAGTAGTCAGAGTTGTAGTCTTTTTACTTATTCTTTCATTATATTCCACTGAAACTGCACTTACCAAAATGGTAAATGATCTCATGATAAATATGGATTCCAATTTCACATCTCTGCTTTTCTTACTGGACCTCTGTGCAGCTTTTGACACCATAGATCAATCTATAGCCCTAGATTGACTTGAAAAGAAATTTGGTATCTCTGCGTTGGCTCTTGCTTGGCTAAAATCCTATTTATCTCAGAGCACACAATTCGTTTCTTACAATAATACCACGTTAACATTTGCTGATGTGAGAAACAGAGTACCCCAGGGCCGGGTTCTTGGCCCTCTCCTCTTTTCTCTTTATATCAACCCTGTCTCCCAAAAATTATGTTCGTATACAACTAAACTGCATTCCCGATTACGTTTTACTAGAGAACGTATTTGCAACCCCATTACATTTTTGTAGAATGTAATTGTCACGTTGTACTGAAAAGTATTTTTGTGAATAAATGAATGACGCGCTACATTTATTAATGCTTAGAGATTTGCAAGTAGGTGGTTGGGGAGGATGCCAGGCGTTTACTGTGCAGGACTGATATGCAGGAGACCGGAGTTCGAGACCAAAGTCCCCCGTGAGGTTGGGTTTAGGCAAGAAAAGTACTGAGGTTAGGGT
>JAUMHL010000030.1:18684920-18717666 GCA_032362345.1 Sandelia bainsii
GTGATGTCTGATTCCCACCATAAAACACTTAAATATCGCTACACTCACATATCTGGATGTTGAAATGTAACGTCGGACATTTTAGCCGACAGAAAACCGGATGCAGATCGGATATTTTGGCGGACAAAAGTACGTTAACTGTGAACATATGATCACTATGTTAACAGAAAACGTAATCGGGTCGCAATTACGTTCTCTATAAAAACGTAATCCGGATTGCAGTTTAGTTGTATATGAACGTAATTTTTAGGAGACAGGGCTGCTTTATATTTACCCATAGACCAAATTATGAGCAGTCATGGAATTAATTTCCACTGTTATGTGGATGATACGCAGCTTTATGTGGACCCTGTGAAGGCTGATGACCCATTTGAGCTTTGAAAAGTTGTGTCACAGGATGTCACATAATTTTCTGCTCCTCCAGTCATAAAACTGAGATGTTGGTCATTAGCACGCCCCAACACCGTCACAAGTTCGATCAGTTAACTTTAACTTTTGACAACTGTGTAATTTCTCAGAGCTTGTCACCCAAAAATCTTGGATTCTTGCAATCTTTTGAATAGCACATTACTACATCACTAAGACCGCCTTCTTTCACCTAGGTAACATAGCTAAAATTCGGCCATGGCAGATGCAGAGACCTCAATTCATGCCTTTGTGTCATCCAGACTCAATTATTGTAATGTTCTGTTTTCAGGTTTGGCCCTTACCATGTTATTTTCTTCCCCCTTTGTGTCTCTCCATTCCCTTTCCTTCAGGTGGTGGGTTGGTGGTTGGCAGCAGTGTACTGCCAGCTGTGGATCAGATGGGGTGAGGAAGCGAACTGTGCTCTGTGTTCGTACAGTTTCAGGGGAAGAGAGGGTTCTCCACCCTGTGGAGTGCAAGCATCTCCTTAAGCCCAAGCCCTTGGTGCCGTGCAACAGAGATGTACCCTGTGGAGAGGACTGGGCTGTCGGCAACTGGGAAGAAGTAAACCTTTTTCCTTTTCTTTTTCTTTTCCTTCCTTTCCTTCAGTCTTACAGATCACAGATCTTATCTTCCTTACCTTAATACCTTCCTTTATCTCTGAATGAATACTCTATTTGTGTCCTTTTTTCCTTGCAGTGCCCAGTCACATGTGGAGGCGGGGTTCGCTCACGCACAGTCACATGTGCTCTAGCACCCAAAAGAACCTGTGACCTCACAACCAAACCTCGATCCAGATCACTTTGCGCATTACAGAGCTGCCCCAACTCAAGTCTACGTAGGCGACCTGGGCCTCCCCCTAAATACCGCCGTATTTACCCACCTAAGAGCCACCCCACCAAACATCTTGGTTCATCCACCTGGGCTCCTATGAACACCACAACCACAGCTGCACCCACAGTGAGGAAGAAAACAACCACTAAAGAAACTACGACTCCTTTAATCCCTACCACCACATCCCTTTCAATGCCTGGAATGACAATCCCTGAAATCACAGACACGGATGATTATGAGTTCAGTGTTTTGGTGAGAAAAAATGTGAGTGGGAAAGCTCTCCCTACTAGATCCAATTTGATTGAAAAGGACAGAAAAACAGCTGATGTGGAAAGGAAAAAGGTAGAAGACATGGAGGAAGGAGAGGAGGGAAGTACCCCAAATGTGGTGATGTACACTCCAGGATATGATTATGTTGTTGAGGATAGGGCTACAGAGGAGGAGGGAGGGATTATTGACCTGGATTTTACCTCAGCTACATCAATAAAAAATCCTCTTAAGTCGACCACATCAACACCACAAATCATGCCCACTTTAAAAACATATCCACCTACCATGTACATAACCAGAGCACCCACCGCAACTACCTACTCCACCCCACACATCAGTACTGAAACAAGAGCAAAGATTACTCACCACTTGTTCGACCCCCACTCCACGCCACATATCAGTCCATACAGACCATGGACACACAAGGTTCTCCTCACCACTCCAATGTACAAGAGCCCCTCAGTCCCATCAAAAACTGGCTTCCGCAAAACACAGGCTGCAGGAAAACTATTTACCACTGCAGCATCACCTCAGCCCGCAGTAAAGAATGTTAAAATAAAGAAACCTGCTGCAACACCCAAGAAAAACATTTCTGCCTCTCATGCTAGAAAGCCCTCTCCCCGGTCCAAAAGCAGTCACGCTAAGAGCCAAAAACCGCAAAATTTCATGAGAAGCTCTGCCAGTGACCAAAGCAACCTGATGACCAGAGCACCAGTCAGCGTGGATATATTCTGGGTTGTAGGAAACTGGAGCGAGGTGTGTGCAGACATTTTACGACCATATTATCTTACTCTCTAAAGCACCGTAACAGTAAATGTGCATGTTTGCCTACAGACTTGACTCAGTGCAAGCCATTTCCCAAGGCATATCGTAACTTTTTAAGCTTGTTTCCCTTCCTTCCATGCATGCTATCACTGCTACTAAATTGAAAGCTTTGAAATTTGACCTGTAGGCACTTGAAGTTTGTATTACAGTGAACATTTTGTTGCCTTAATTTTTTCCAGCTCAGGTTGTGAGCTCCAATTAGAAGTTGCCAAAGACTGTTATGTCACCAAAAAACACATAAGACAAACAATAAGAAAACATGATTGTGGGAAAAATATATTGTTATAGTTGGACAATTATGCAGTTCATCAAAATCAAGAGTTTTAAAACCTGTCCTGTTTGCAACTGCATTGGTGAATGTGGTAAAAAAGAAACTGTTGGTGGTAGATTAGCCAGCTGTGTGTACATTTTCATGGACTAGTGAAATGTTATTTTCATTTGAATTGTTGGTGGTAGGAAATCAAATAATTTATGACTCAGAAAATCAGGATTAAGACCTTCTGCTTTATATTGTATCACCAAAACCCATAAGATGAGTTCCAAACATCCTCCTTTTTCAGTGCTCAACAACTTGTGGGATTGGTGCAATATGGCGAACAGTAGTGTGCAGCTCCCAGAATGCTGAGGACTGTTCCAACATAAAGAGACCTGAGCCTGCACGTACATGTCACCTGCAGCCCTGTGCCATCTGGCAAAGTGGCAGCTGGAGCAAGGTGTGTAATGTTAGATTTCCTTCAGTCACCGAATCCAATAATTACACTTATTACTTGTTAATTACACTTAATACTTAATTATATTTCCACTTATTTTATGTTACCTGTCCATTCGACAAAGTGGATTTGTTTCTGTTACTGTTTGCACTTGTCATGTGTTTTGGAGCCATTTATTGCACTGCGTTGTTCTTCAAGTGTCCAGATAACTGTGCAGCGGTAGGAAGGAGATATCGTGATGTCCAGTGTGTCGATTCTCAGAGTAAACGTCCTCTCAGACCTTTCCACTGTCAAGCTGTTTCCAGCAGGCCCCTCAGCACCTTGACCTGCCCTCACAAGCCTTGTCTGACCTGGAGTACATCACCCTGGGCACCGGTAGGAGCATTATATAGATCAGATCTCTGTATATTACATTGTAGAATTGATTTTTGTGGTATTAAAGAGTGATACGTGTGAACTTATCTACTTTATATGGGAATATTTTCAGTTTAATGAATCATCATCCTCTCGAGACTAGATTTTGTTCCAATTTCAGAAAACAAGTTCTTGTGTTTTCTTCAGTGCTCTGGCAGTTGTGGCGGAGGTATCAGGGAGCGGGTGGTGTACTGTCCTGAGCCTCATCGTTGTAGCATCTCGCTGCGACCAAACAGCACAGAACTGTGCAGTCTAAAGCCCTGCACTCACTGGAACACTGAGGACTGGGAAGAGGTCAGTCACACATGATGACCTCAAAGCATTCATGTTGTTTGCAATACATAATTAGAGCTAATAATTTTAGAAGTAGGCTAAATTATCACTCTATATGTGACTTTTCAGTGCTCTGTGAATTGTGGTGTGGGTCAGCAGCAGCGTCTAGTCAACTGTGTGAGTGAGCAGGATTTGGCTATAGTGCCAAACAGCCTCTGTGAGAAGATTTCCAAACCAGAAACACTCAGGAAGTGCAATATGCAGGAATGCAAGACCCACACAGGTAAGTACACAATGTTCAATCTGTCTCTATGTTTCTCTGGCTTAGTGGAAGATTTGTAAAGCAGGTTCACTATCAACACGGGCACGCACTGTCTATGCAGTATGATTTTTTTTTGGTGATGGGTGATGGGTGATGGTTAAAAACACACACTTGCATTGCCTTGTTTTATGGCATTAGACAACTGAGTTGTTGTAATTCTTATGTAGGCCCAGTTTGCAAGAAGAACACCATGTCTTCTCGCTTCTGTGACAAGCTGAAGCTGTTGGGTCGCTGCTCCCTCAGGTCGGTCCAAAGACAATGCTGTGTTACCTGTGGGTCATAGCCAGGTTTACACACCCACAAACAGTGGACACATCCCAGCTACAGTATTACATGCTGTATCCACAGGCATTCCAGGACAAAGTCATGCCATCTACAGACTGACACGTCCAAAGCAAATTTCTATGACACAAATAACATGCACAACTTAATGAGCACAAACTGAGATCCTTCTTCTTACCTATTTAGGTATTTGTAACTTCTTCCAATGAGGACCCATGAAATAAATTAAAAGTGAGCAAGAGAACAAGCCAAAACAATGATGATGACTGTTACAAATGTTAGAGCTTATTGTTCATAAAGCAATGTTGAGGTAAGCAGACATGCTGTTTAGAATTTAAATATTTCTTTTATAAAAAAAAAAACAGGATCATTTATTAACAAGTAAGTTTCTGATACTTAAGGAGATACAATACATACAAAATGTGCCATACAGTTAATGTGATTTAATTGGTGCTTTTAAAATTAGGTGCTAGTGTTATATTTTTATTACAAGGTGAACTGGCAAAAATAAAATAAAGATTTTTGTGAGCTCTTGATTGAAATTGTTAATAGATAATCTCTGTGTTTTCATTGACATACTTTGCCTTTTTTCCCTGAATTGTGGTTTTGTTGTCAGACTCAGCACTATGTGTTTACATCACTCTTAGCACTTCCTGCTTTAGTCACGTTCATTAAAATTGTTGGTTATGATGATTCAAACAGCTGCAGAACCTGCACAGTTTTGCAGCTGAAACCATGGTGCTCCTCCTGTGCTGTGAGATTGACCAATGAGAAAGAGGTGTTGCAGGTCATCCCTCTCAGGTCCCTCTAAACATGTCTGCTGTGTTTGTGCATGTATGATGTTGTACAGGCATTATTGTTGTCATGTATTTGGTATAGCATCTTCTCTGATTCTTCCTTCACGTGCCTCCATCAATAAATGTGACAATAAAAGATGCTTGTGAAAAAACTGCTTTGTAACTGAGACATGAAATAAATTTGAATATTTTAATGAGTTGGTTTGTGGTATTATTCATTATTCTGTTCAGGTTTGAAGCCAGGAACTAAATTGTAAATACTATTGTGTATTGTGGTTTTGTTCTCACCCTTCATGGTCTTATCCTTTATGACCTTTCATGTCAACAAGGTCATTCTCGCCTGAGAGTGCCAGATTCTGCTGGATGTGTAACACCAGAATCAGCAGCACCAGGCTCTATATCAGGGATCAGGTTAAGCTGGCCCAGATTTCCCAGGCTCCTCTGTGCCAGATAACTTGACACAGACGGATGCTGGCCTGCAGCACACACCCTGCTGCTGTCATTCAAGACAGAGACCAAGAGTTAGTCAGCAGTAATGGAAGGAGTAACACAATACTGTCTAGCATCATGGCCTAAAAACAAGCAGAATATGTTTGTGTGTTATCATAGGTAAAAGTAAATACCTTACAATCTGTGTTGCTTTATTTGTAGAGTTGCCACATATAAAGAAGTGACTGAACCAAGATAAGGAAATGCATGAAATTATCAGAGAATGTGTCTAAGTCTGATTTCTCATTGGATTTAGCCTTCTTAGCAGAGAAGTAATATAAATAAAGTATATTTTGATGCTTATTTATAACTTGAAATTTCCTCACAAGTGATACACTTCCCAAGTGAATTCCCATTTTTTTCCAGTAAACAGAGCAGAGCAGGTTAACAAAAAGTCAACAAGCAAGTCACCTGGATGAAAAAAATAGTTTTTTTTAATAAAAGAACTGTTAATTCAAATATGGAAATAATTTCATTTTTAGTCATCAAAACAAAGCTGAAATGGATGGAACAGCTCCATTTGGGATATTTCGGTTGTTCTCCAAAAAAAAAAAAAAAAAAAGAAGCAAAAATTGCCATAAAACTGAAAAACTCTTAACAACTTGTGCAGTTGTTCCAGAGCCAAACAATTGTGGTTTGGATTCAGTTGTCAAATGTTTAATAACTTAATTGTTTGTAGATTTTCCAGATTCTCTGCACAGAGCCAACAGTAGCAAACTGATGTTTTCCTCCAAAGCCTTAGGAGATTTTACTATAATGGCCAAAGCATCCCGGTTGGCAGGCGAGCAGTAAATACAAAACAATAACATACAACTTTGTCTAACTGCTAAACTTTAAGTTGTGGATTCTTTTGTTGCATTGCTGCACACTTAAAGTATTTTAAGTATAAGTTGCTTTGTGTGAGTATCTGTTTTGTTGTTTCTGACTAAAAAGATGATTTACATTGCCATCAATGCAAAATTAATTTGCAGGTGAATAAATAAGCTACTTATCTTTTTAGTTTGGTTGTTGTAATCCATAATGAATTTGGATACATTTTTATTTTTAGCAGAAGCAAGCCCACAAAAATATGTATATTTTGTCAAATTCACTATCATTCTAATCATTATAGTGAAATGTTTGGTTGTAAAATTCAATGCATTGTTACCTCATATTGCCCTGAGAAGGACAGATGACACTTCAGTGTGGATCAGCTGATCCAGTGTCTGATCTGTAAGTAAATTCCTCTGCTCTGCTGAAACTGACACTTAGCAGAGAAGGATGAATGCCTGTTCAAGACGGGGAAGATAACATGACAAACATCTATTGATCACTGTAAAGCAGGAAACAGCAACCTCATCTAGTAGGTTACCAGATACCCACCAACACAGTGGCCAGGAACACATGAAATATTTACATTTGATGACCAACAGAAAAAAAGAGGCCTCCAGTATGAGCCAAGCATATGTTTGCAAGTTAACTCTTTGGTACATGAGGTAACACATTTTCCTATGATCTGTGAAAAGCTTTAAAGTGCCACTGGAGAAGATGTTATTTAATCTGACTGCTTACCCCTCAAAATGCAGCATAAACACAGCACGAGGCTCGAGGAAGAAGGCAGTGGAATGTAATCCGTGCACCAACTGGCTGTTGGTTTGGTCCAGTCTGGTGGCTCTCATCTGGACCCCATCAGGTTGCATGTCCCCAGGCAGGCAGACTGGCATCCCTACACCAGGCCTGTTCCTTTATTAAAGCCTCGGCCTCCTCTGACCCAGCACACACAGAGTGGGCCCCAGGGAACACAGACAGAGGCACACACATGGTTCCCATAGGTCAGTTGGTTGTTTGTGAGTTGTGCGTTTGATTCCCTCATGGACCACATATGGATTTGAGCTTAAGTGACTGGGAGTGAGGTACTTTTCTTCGTAAAACATCTGCTTAATGATAGTGTACTAAAAAGGAGGGACCAATATACTCACAATGAGGCCAAGCGAAATCAGAGACACATGATACGAATAAGGTGAATTTCCACAGTTCAATTTGCTAATGTGATACCATATGTTTAGCAGAGACAATAACAGATTGTTTGGTGGTGCTGGATCCACCTGCTGCAACAAAGATTACAGGATTACGCAAATTCAGAAGCACAGGCCAACATTTTGCTTTAGAAACAGACCAAAACTAAGTAAATTGATTCACTTAAACAAAAGTGAATGTCGAAATAAAAAGTTTCACTATAGCTTCATATATTAGTGGATATACTGATTAATTCAACCTATCCACCTACGTATTACCAGTGCATGGGAGCCATGCCATTGTTTCTAGATATTTGGTGTCAAGCAGGTCATTTTCAAGAAAATAAAATCATGATAGACAGGATGTGATGCACTTTCTGTTGGCAGTCAGCAGCAGTTTGAAAAGAACAACTGGCCTGGTTTTCATAAGCAACAATACCATCATGGCTTTGAGGGAAGAGAAAAAAACCTCAAACTTCGTCAAACCAGAAATCAAAGTTGCAATGGGTTTTATATTACCAGGCAGATTACCAGATCACTGTCAAAGTAAAAACAGTAGCCTCACCAATTACCACTATTAATTTGAACTAAATCTAAAATCTGTTCCTGGAACATATTTTAATGTTGAATATGATTAAAAAAATAAGATTTCAGAGATTGGTCAAACCAACATAAGCCAGTGAAATAAGAAATACTAAATTATTTAAAAATATTAGTAAGTTATTTCTAAGTCTCGTATATGCCACCATTTTTTCGTCTACAACACATTACAACATTACAAAAATACTGTTTACCAAATGATTAACAAGTCAATGTTTCAATAAATATTCAGTTAATGGCAACCTGAATACAACACAAAAACAACGTCTGATCATTTTATACCAACTGTCAAAGAAAAAGTAAAACTCGGAGTAAGAGAAACATTTTCATGTTTCGTCTTCATTTATTTTTCTTTTTGGCAGTTTGAACAGTGTGAAATCAAATCTCCACCGACACTTTTACCTTTCTGGTATTTGACTTTTCACTGGTTTTATTGCAATTATGTTTTTGTTTTTGAGAATAGAGTACAAAGTCAGCTAGAGCCACAGCCTGTAGGGGGGATCAGAAGCATTTGTCTGTTCTATTGCCTATTGTTTTGAACTTTCAAATGCAATTCAGGGAGATAGATCTATACAGATACACTGAATGCTAGAGCTGAAGACCAGGAACAGAGATGAAACAATCTCCACACCCACCACAAATCTCACTTATATTGCATTTAGGAGAAAAAACACAGGCACCGTTACGTTTACAAAGAATTTGCTCTCTGGCCTCCAAAGACATCCTACAAATCTTGTGAGCCTGTCAGCATTAGTGCATGCCTACATCCCTACACAGAGGACGTAACTGTCTTAGCTGAAAACAGACTAAGAGCTAAGGGTACATGGGTGCATGGTTTTGGACTCAAAACAAAACAGATTGTGGTAGTCAGTCGACGTTACACTGTATGAACTTTCATTCTGTTTGATGAAAGCACACTTAATGCAAAATGTTCAACTTGACAAGATATTTTAACAATAATTTACCCATTTTACCTTAACCCACATTTTTTTTTCTTTTTCGTAAAAATATTTCAGACATTGGTATTATTGTAAGATGTTATCACTAAACGTGTTTCAAAAGTCAATATTTGAAAGAGAAAGTAAATGACTAAAATGTATGCAGTCTTTATTATTAAGTTGGATACTAAAAAGAGAGGTTGCTGACTGATTAAAGTTAAAACTATGGTAGTTAACCATAACACCTAAAAGTAGTTGTAAACTGTAAATATATAGTTTAAGAAATCTTGATTTGAATAATGAATGCTGGAAAAGGCAGTATCAATTTTCTTATATAATAAATTGATTAAAAAACTACTAATCCACTATTGCTTCAACAATTATCAATATAAATGATACCTGCTCTTCCCAGCTCTGTTTTCTTTGCACCAATTCAGGTTATCACGGTGGGAGGAGACACCACAAAGGAAGCACTGATAAGATTTCTGCGTTTGTATCCCCAGATAAAGTCATGTCAGGACCAGAGTTAAGACCAGACTGCTGATCTGGCAGTAGATCGTTGACAGACAGACAGATTAAAGCAGGCACTAAAACTAGGACTTTAGGGAAGGAAAGCGGCAAACAGGACAGGCCCCCAACATTAAAGAGTCGCGCATCAGGAAAAGTAGATAAGAGCTGCCAGCAGCAAGTTTTGTTTATTACTTTGGATGGTTGAAAATGTCATTATAAGGTCCTTGATCATAGTTATCCTCTTAACAACCCTCAAAGGTTCTTACTGGTGTTGAGTTGCAGCCCATAAATGCAACCCCCCCCCCCCGTCTGAATTTTCAGAAGGGTTTCTTTAAACACTCTTTTAACAATAATAATTTACTATAAAAATCAATAAAGCCAATTAGACATACTGCCTCATTGGTATTTTGACACCGACCATGCCTGATAAATTTTACATTCATTTCACATACTGCGCATTGTTGTCTGGTCTGCTTTGACATTGTCCATCCTGTGCTTGACTTGCCTTGAGGAGCAAATGATGCATGGTTCGTAAAAGAGAGTCTCACTGGCTGGTGGCCACTCAGACACCTGAGTCAGAGGAAGGTGGAGGTCTGGCGAGTGAAACTGGAGACCTTCATTGCATTAAAACGCTGCAGGAGAGATAACACTCCGATAAAGTGCCTTAAGGGAAAGAGAGAGGCCTTAGCAAGATGGCCATGATAAGACAGCATCCAGGCTAGAATTGGCAATAGTAACTTAATATGAGTTTTATCTGAAGAGTTAGAGGATGACTACTTGTCTGGATTATCACAGGTGGGTACATTTTAATTTGTTATAACATTGCCTTCAGACACATGTATTTATTGGATTAAAAAAAGAGTGATGCCACTGATTGTCAACTTGCTTTCTAGTTTCCTAGGTTCTGGGGAGTACAAGTGAATGAATGGGATTCAACTGGATTCTGCTCTCCCTCTATTAAAAATTGTCTCTGTTCTAAATGAAACACTTGTTCGGATGATGTTGTCTGGAGAAGATTTTAATCCAGATGATGTCATCTGGAGGGGTTCTGGAGGAGCAGGTCGACCAAGACTGTTATGAGCAAAAAGATGACATACTAATGAGAACTGAAAAACTCCAGCATATATCATCTGACAAGTGCTTCAGCTAGAAGAAGACAGGTATTTTAATATAGCGAAGACAAAGTAATGTTTAGCACCATTCAAACAAGTGTACTCTCCAAAAATTAATAACAGGAAGCGAGTAAAAAATCAGTGAAGTTTACTTGACGCACCGAGTGTAGAATCCAACTAGACTCTACAAACATGACCAATCTTTAATTAACCAATAAAGCCATAATCAGTTCAATCTCTAGCCATTAAGACTGATACAGTAGTGTAAGACTGCTTCTACTGCCCTGAAACAGTTACTCAGATAAACCTTGCTGTCACCTCTCACCCACTCTCATAAGTTAGATTTGCTTGTATGTAGGCATACACACACACACACACAAACACGCAAACACACAGATGCAGAGCAGTACTTGCTCCCATATGTGTGAGAGGAAGTTGAGTAAAGGAGGGAGGGATCAAATAACCAACAGTCACACAGCCATACACAACACACAGTCTTTTTCTGTTATCACTCTTCAGGTGAGGAGATCACACCAGAAATCCTCATATCAAGGAAAGGAGGCGAACAATTCTTATTCAGTCCTGAGACCGAGAGAAACACCTCCCTAACCGTTACCTCAGTGTTGTATGAAGGTGGAGTCATTTGGGGATAGAGAGAGAGAGAGAGCGAGA
Source organism: Sandelia bainsii (assembly GCA_032362345.1). NCBI lineage: Eukaryota > Metazoa > Chordata > Actinopteri > Anabantiformes > Anabantidae > Sandelia > Sandelia bainsii. Next base: position 18,696,368 of record JAUMHL010000030.1, read on the forward strand.
GCGAGAGGGAGGGCTAGAGATGAGGAGAGTGCAAGAGGAGCAGGGCAACAGAAGAAGACAGATGGATTATCTGACATGAGCTTGGATTGACCAGCATTCCTCTTTGAGTCTTGAATACAGTTTTTCCTCAGGAGTGAAATCTGAAAATGCCTTCCTGCACATGTGGAGTGTAGCAGCTATCGCACAGGTAGATTGTCTTTTTGATTTAACTGGAACTAAGGATTTTTACACACCTGGATATCAGTGAACTTTTTATTTAGTGAACTTTTCTTCTTCTGTTTTTTTTCTTACATTGAGCAACTGTCTGGAAATTCAGGGGTCACAATGGAACAGCCAAGATTAATAGTTAAAATTTCACAAACAATTTAGAAAAAATAACGAAAGAGAAAGAAAACGGAAAATAGGTTTGTTACTGGAAAACACACATTGGAATTTTTGTGTGGTTATTTAAGTAATTTTTGTTCATTCAGGCTGATTTATTTTCCAAAACAGACTCGTACTGCAGACTTACTGATTACCAGCTTTTCAGCAGTGGAGAAGAGAACTCAGTGGAATACAGAACCACAGTGACTTGTCAAAACTGAATCAACAATAATTCTAAAGGAAATCCAAGAAGAGAGAAATCTAAATAATTTAATCCTCCTGCAGAGGAGCATTTTGCCCAGTCTGTGGAGGGCTCCCCTTCCTGCCCTCCCAGCCTATCCTTGCCCCCAGCAGCATGTCCCAGGCTCTGAGGCTGCCTCTAGTCCTCCACACAGCACACTACCATGATCAGATGGGCTGCTGGAGGGAGTAAGGCTGCCTCTGCCTCATCCTACTCCAGGGCTGGGATAGTAGCTCGTTCTGACTCTAGGACCAACTCCAGACTAAGGTCATCAACACTGCTTTCCTCTCTGTCTTTGCCTCTCCTGCTGGCCCTACTGGTTTTCTCTCTCTCTCTACCTGGGGTGGCCTGCCATCAGCATCGCAGAGAAAGACTGAAGCATGCCAACTCACAAACTCTTAGAATTCCACTGAACATTTCTGAGACTGAGTCTGTCTCTAGGCCCAGGGCCACTGGTGGCCCACTGGGTCGGACTGGGGTACCACAGGGTAGGCATGTGCGCAGCTACAATCATCTCCAAGGGGATATACGGAGGAGGAAGCTGTTCTCGTTCCAGAAGTTCTTCCTGAGGATCGATAAGAATGGAACAGTCAATGGAACCAAGAGCAAGGATGACCCCTTCAGTAAGTAATTCAATTAGTGTCTAAAGATAAAAAACACTAAAAAAGACCATAAAAACAGACACTAAATTAGATTAGAAACAAGGTGGATATGAGCATCTCCCTCGGAAGCAAAAGTTCAAACTGTACCAGAACTAAGGTGTTTAATGTCGTTGGTGTTGGTGTAAAGTAAAAGCTTTTAGTCCCTGAAGCCAACATTTCTGAATTTTCTTCTGACCTTGTTTAGTATTGAGTTTTGGATATTATGCCTATCAAAAAAGCCTTAAAAACCTTCTTAAATGGTAACTTCTAATTTCAGAAATTAGGTGTGTATTTCTTTGAGAAAGACATACCGCCTAATCAAAAGATGCTACAAACAGCGACAAAAAATACATGAATTAAATGATTTAAAATACAGATTGGCTCAAGCAATGAATTTAAATTAAAAACACAACTTTTTGTTCATTCCTATACCCCGCCAGCCTGCTCATTATTTGGTAGTTTGGATGAAGCATTCCCAATTAGAGTCGTCTTTTTGTTTTAAACCAGACATCCCGCTGATATCTCTCCTGTCCAAACACTCAGTACAATGGTGGTAGCTTAAAAAGGAGCAGGGGCAGATAACCCAGCCATTATCAGAAAGTCTTCACAGTCCAGGGTAAACAGCACTGATAATAACCACAGAAAAGCAGGGGGAGGACATGGATGTCAGTCTCATTGATGCTTTTAGACTCCTTCTGTCTCTCTGTGCTGTGTCTGTGTCTCTTTCACTCTCCCACTCAGACTGCCTGCCTGCCAGCCAGTGTCCAGCAAATTACATACCTTCAGTTGCAGATCAGACATTTGTTTAAAACAGTTTGACATGCTCAGTCGGAGAAACACATCTTTAAAGTGATTACATGTTGTATGTTTTCGGCATATCGGTCAGTAAAATGACATCCTCATTAGCCTTTCAGCATTCCCACAGAGCTACGTGTGTGTGCCTATATGCCAGCGGGCGCTCACATGCTCCAGTGGGTGTGTGATCATATAGCAGCTAACAATGACACATGTGCTTGCTTATTACTGACACACACACATCTTTCTCTTTCTCACATGCTCTTTTTCTTTCCCTTTCTCACTGTTACCCAACTCCATGATAGGTGTATGTGGAAGTTTTTAATGTGACTTTTGGCTAAGCTGAACCACACATTCAGTCAAAGTGGTGAGGGGAGATATTTGCTTTGACAAGTTCTTGACATTAGTAACTTTATTCACTGACACACGTGTTGTGATTCTTTTACTGTCCTGCTTGTTAGTTTATTTTAGATAGTGAGGAGGTGTAATGAAGCTTCATGCAGTCACAGTGGTGTGTGGATTCACACTAAAGTCTATGTATGTTTGGAAGATGATTTACTTCTCTGTTTTCTTTTTTCACTTACAATTTTATATTTTTTCCGGAGTGCATTGCCTTTTTCAAATATCAGTTTGAGTTGAGACCATGAATTGAGCATCAGGGAGGGAGGTGAAAGGGAGACTCTCTAGAGGTACAAGTTCATGAATGACATGGCTGAATGTAATTGTCGCCACATCAAAGCCGTTTGTCTTCAGTATCAGCGGTGGTGCCATCAAAAAGCTGTGACCTGAGGGGGTCTAGGGACACTGTGTGTGGATTATGTGCCCTCGTATCAGGTTCACATGGTAAAGGATACTACACAACAGCAGCTTTAGTCTTTGAACTGACCCCTGGGGCTAGACATAATCCCAGGACTGACATCCTTTGTAGATCATTCATGGTTCCTTGAAATGATAAAATATGATTTTTTTTTTTTTTATGTATGGAGGAAAGTTTGTCTATCTCTGAACCAGACATTACAAGGCAAAGGCCCACTAGATTCAGTCTAACAGGTCTTTGGGATGGGGAGGCTTTGGTTTTGGATGCTGCCTGTGGCCCTGCGAGGACCCAGCTCACTGTCTGTTAAAGAACCAGTATCCAGCCTCCCACAGATTTATGGGGATGCCAGCGCAAAACTGTCCCACATGGCTTTCCAACCCGCTGGGAGCCTGTGCTGAGGTTACAAAGAAGCAGAGAAAGGGAGGTAGATAATGTTAAAGTCAACTAAGCAGCTATCTACATGGCCCAAGTGCATAATTAAAATATCAATGATTCACAGCTGAGTTCTTGTAAATTTATAGACGCACTGGCAGTTCTGAGTGACTAGTGAGATATTGCTAAATAAGACTCAGGCAAAGGCTTGGCGGTAAAAAAGTTGGTAATTATCCACGGCTGTGTTGGTGTGAGAGGGTGAGCTTGTCAAGATTTTGTGTGTGTGTGTGTGTGTGTGTGTGTGTGTGTGTGTGTGTGTGTGTGTGTGTGTGTGTATTGGGCCAGCATGTTTCTGTGCCATAGGAGCCAGACCATGTGTGCACGATGCTTCTGGACATGGCTCAAACAAGTGTGTATATATAGTATACTATATCATTGTATATCTAAGTGTGTGTCTTTGCGCACATTCATCTCTTTTAATCAAAGCAGTGGCCTTTTGCGTGGGAAAAAAACATATGGTGCTCTTACGGAGGTTTAAGGAGAGAGATGTATAGCTTTCTTCTGAGGTTGTGAAAGGGTTGGACACCCCTTTCTATATAAATACACACACTGTGGTCCTTATTAAGTGTTATCATTACATGTGATTTACACATTACTCCAGTAAATTTTTCTGCATTGGAACAATACCAGTGTAAATTTACATAACTTATGTGGCTAAATGTTATTTTCTGCAGACTTGAACATGGTAAGAGTGAGAAAGAATAACAATACAAGCTGCAAAGCACATGCTTTTTGGCATCCTACTGTGGAAAAACCACCTTTCTCACTGGCATTGTGTACCTCCATTCCACAAACAACGCACCATTTACTGTTGTAACTCCAAGCAGAGCGTATCAAATAAGCCACACATTAGGAAAAAGCAAGCAGCATGCAAAAGAAAATCTGCTGTCTCCCCACGTAAACAGCTGGACCTGGCTGGCTCATTTTAGGCAACCTTTTTCAAACGTGGTTTGTAAAATTTACCCCATACAAAGCATTGTTGTCACATTTAAGGCTGAATGTTGTGTTGTGGAAAACGCTAAATGAAGAGCATATTTTCTGATATGCCATTTTCCCATGCTTGCAGCTGTAAGCTCATTACTCTCCACCTCTGGAACAAGCTAAGCACTAAGCTGAGAACAGTGAAGGGAGATTTTGTACTTTCACAGCCGGGCTGAGTTTGCATGTTGTGTGCAAGTGCACATTCACCTGTTACAACATTAACTAAGTGTGTGTATGGTTGTATGTGAGAGCATTAGTCCATGTGCATGTGTGTGTGTATATACAACCTGTCTCGCCCCTGCCTCCGGTGGCTGACTTTGATCAGTGATCATTACAGCCTTTCTAATCCTCTCTCCACCCCCAGTCTCACTGTCATGGCTCCTCTGTCCTCCTCTGTTCTCCTTCCTTTCATCCCTCCCATGTTTACAGAGCAGCCAGAGACTGCCATAGATTGTCTTACATCCTCACTCCATACCTGTCACCCGATCTCATACAGAAACCAGTTCCTCTCAGATCTTTAATGGCCGTTGTGTCACAGTCCCCACCACCGCCTTGGCGATTCAGACCTCACTGCCCCAAGGTGCCACTGTTTGAACTGGAAACTGATACAGTCAAGACATCGTGGATGAGGAGAGAAGCTGCTGTATTTTTAAGAGAGGGATTGTTCTTTAGGGGGACACCTGCACTCTCCACTGTCCACTCATGTACGAGGCTGGCAGCTTCAGAGGCCCCCCAGCTACCGGAGAGTGGGTCTGACAGTAAGGCAGGCTGCCACACAAACAGTCAGCAGACAGAGGAGGGGCTGCTCATCTGATCAAAGGATGTCGTCGAGTCTTGGAGTTCACACCCCCACACTGAAGTGTGTGTCTGTATTTGTGTATGTGTGTGTATACACATATGTGTGCTTATCTGGATAAAATAACGACAGCTCACAGGAAGTGGGGAAAGGAAGTCATAGAGGGAGGGATGAAATCAAACATGCCATGGGAAGTGGGGGCTCACATGCACACACACCAGCATAAGACAAGACAAGTGGGTTCTATGGTCAAAGGACACATCTTCTGTGTTATATTTATCTGACTTCTGATACTGAGACCACACAAATAACCACAGCTGTCTGCAGCAAATGTTTGACCTTGTTAAATGGAGTATAAATTAGCCCATATGAACAACTTGAATTATTTGTATAGGGACTTGGAACCTGAATACCAAATAGAATATAAACAACCTGAAAATCTCAGCGGTATTCACCTATTAATTTTCAGTCTAAACAGCCTGTGCAGCTGGAATCTATTACACAGGTGTAGGCTGTAAATTCACTTTATAATAATAATAATAATAATAATAATAATAATAATAATAATAATTGATACTTTATTGATCCCCTTGGGGAAATTGTTGATATCACTGAAATGATAAATGTGCTCGAACAATATGTATGTGTTCCTACATGTAAATGTCCTGAAATGAGAATGCAATATGTTGCTATTTATTATGCTTATATTGGTGTCTGTAAATAATTATGGATTAATGTGTCGAGACCCTCAAGCAGTTGACCCATGACAGCTGCCAAAGTGTTAATTGTTCTACACTCTTATCTACAGCAACTATTGGTCAGGAAATCATTGTATCACCTCTACTTCCTCTGTCCCTAAACTTTTAGATTGGTCTCTTTGAACTGTTCAGGTGGTCTGTTCAAAGAGACACATACTTGCAAAATCATTTTATTTACAGGACACAGGAGCTCTTATACTTTTTGTGAATGCTGACAAATATTGATATGACCTTCTTTTTGCTGAATTCTAGGTATTCTGGAAATCACATCAGTGGATGTGGGAGTGGTGGCCATCAAAGGGCTGAACAGCAACTACTATCTGGCTATCAGCAGGAAGGGAGAGCTGTACGGAGCGGTTAGTAATCAAGTCAGAGGTCAATCTGGACAATCTAGACAGAGAGATAGTGTTAGATTGTTTTGTGCTTATCAAAGGAGGCCTTATCTTATAGCTGCTGGCTTAAGTCTGAATCACATCCAGTAGACATTAATGTGCACAATCATTGTACACTAGTTTCTGCACAAGTGCAAAACATTCACTGTAGATTAAGTTGATACCTGCTGTTATTTTCAGAGGGAGTTTGGAGTTGACTGCACCCTGAAGGAGCGGATTGAGGAGAACGGCTACAACACATATGCATCAGCCAAGTGGAAGAACAAGAAGCGACAGATGTTTGTGGGCCTGAACGTCCATGGGAAGCCGCTGAAAGGGAAGAAAACCCGCAGAAAGAACACAGCTACCCACTTCCTTCCAATTTTGGTGTGAACTGGTGAACTCCACAGGAGAAGGAGAATATGCAGCACTAGACAGAGACGTTTTCAATGCAGAAAAGCTGTAAAACCAAGACTTCACTGATAAATCGCTTATTTGGAAACAAGGCACTAACACTGTTACACAAAAATATGGTCTCTGCTTTTGACTTTGATAGAGATCGTGTTCTTTAGATGGGAGAAGGTGGTATCTGTGGCACGGGGATGCAATATTTCTCCTTTTTTCTGTGCCAAACAGTTTGCAACTGAAGTAATGTGGAACACACAAAAGATATTGTCCCAGCTAATGAACTATAGATGCAGGAGTATCTCAAGATGTTATTTATAATCCATATTTTCCTGTGAGGCATAATGGGGATTGATAGAAATAATTGCAGCAAGATGAGGGAACTGATCGGTCAGTTTATCATGACAGATTAAATAATAGAGGATACCACATTTAAAGCAAATGTTTGATACTTAACCACTGTGTTTTGATGTTATTGTAATGACTTATTTATTTTGTGAAATATTTAACTTGAGGGGAACACTTCCAAAGACAGCATTCCTTCGCATTCTTTACTTTTTATAGGAACTATGTGAAAATAAAATTACAATTTTCTCCTCTGCAACGTAGTAGTGTCATTTCTTCCTCCATGCATCAAGGACTTAGTTTGCTGATGGGTAACTACAAGAAAATGGCACAAGTAGCAAGAAAACATTGCGAACATTCAGGTCATGGTAAATCTTTTCTTATCTAGAGTTAGGAAGAGACAAAAGGCATGCAAGCCAGATAGTCCATGTGGCAACCATTGCACTAATGATTAGTTCCCAAACAAACTGGAAACATACAAGACCAACCACAACAAAATGGGAGGGAGATAACTTCCCTGGTATGGCCTGTAGATGCTGACATTATTTCCTAATCTCACTCCACTACTGCGGAGCTGCAACATTCCCCAGTTACAGGAGGCCTAGTAAAGATTACTGCTAAAACACCTACTGATAATATTAGCAAAAAAATATAAAAACAACATTGTGATTTTGGTTTGCATTAGTACGTTCTTTAGGCTTCTAGAGATCCTTGGAAGATGATCTAAATTTGTGTGCAGGAAGAAATGTGAATGGGGGAGAGATATGACCTGCATCTGAACACCCACTTCCCTCAGTAATCATCTACAAGCTCACTAATCAATGACAGCTGTCTTGATGCTAGATCAAAAGACCATAGGGAGAACATTAACACCACAGGCTTCCGGACCTCATGTTCTCTTATCCTGCCTCTCTGAACATCTATCTCAAAACAGGCCTGACAAATTGGGAGAGAAGAGGAAGACAAAAAGGTGAGAGGAGGTCCGCAACAGGCTATAGCCCGGTGTCTCCAATCCCATTTTCATCCAAGTCACTCTGTCACTGTGCCTCCACATTGGAAGGATTTTAAATAACAAAAGCAATCGTGACTATAGGATTCTGAAGTACAGAAAAACTTTGGTAGTATATTCTCCTCTAACAGCTGTTTAAGGAATCACTGTGACAAATTATTAATACTGAGGAATGCTGCAGTGTGCTGCACCAGACAGGCAGGGCCAATGGCAACACTTGGAACACTATTTCAGGACTGTGTATCTGTACCCCTGCGTATCACACTTTCTCTGCTCTCTCAAGTGATTGTGCAATGTGGTGTTGCTGCTGCATCTTTGAGACAACAGTGCATGAGATAAACGCTGCCTAGGGCCAAAGATTAGGAGGGTGAGGACAGGGCATCTGTGTGTAATATGTACTGTTTGATTTTAAAATCAATTTTATGCTGTATTCTCGGGATAATATTTTCAAATGTTTTTTTAATTTTTTTTAATTTTGCCTCAACTACTTTGCAAGAGAGTGAAGTTACAAAAAAGACAGAATTTCAGAAGAAGGAGAAATTTGTCTGTGGTGAAAACTATACCATATACAGTAGCATTGCATTTTTACGTGATTTAATGAAACAACAATTAAATCACCAGGGATGTAATCTGGGCCATGGGCATGCTCTTTGCTTCTTAAACTTGTAGTGATTAGTATTCACCTAACATTGTCATCCTGTGCATTCTTGAAATTTGTGAATGTTTGAACTCCCTCCAAGATGCTGGGATGGAGGGAAAAACATCAATAACAGAAAATAAGGGCAGTAATCTTTTATCAGAGTGGGTCTCTGAATTTCTGGCACGGGAATTCTCTGTGGCATAATGTGATCCAGCTTTGGGAAACAAGTGGAAAATGACTTGAGGCTAAAACAACTAATGAATACTTACACTGAGAAGTCTGGTGCAACACATGTCTGTAGTGGGCAGCTACTGAGAGAGGCACTTCTTAGGGGGTTGCACAGGTCCACAATCTTCTCTGGAATAGACAAATGTAATTATCCAACCTTTAGTGCTTTATATCTTAAAAGAATATGAGGTTATTTAACGGACCGAACCACACACATTCTTGGACACGTTCATCATTACGTGCTCGCGTTGTGCAGACAGCCACCAGCTAAACCACCAAACAAGGCACTAACTTGACACTGAGGTCATGTCCTCAGTGTTTTTTCTGGCAATTTTACACAGTTTAAGCAACAGTTTAAACCATTTAAGTAAAAAAAGAGAAACAATTTTTTCTCTAATTGTGACTGAAAGTGAAACTAAAATAAAATCAAGAGATTATTTAACCAGAGTTTTTTGAATCAGCACTTAGACAGCTCATGTAAGAGATCATTATTGCCAAACTGTGTATCATGTGAATAGATTTGTCATAGAGGGCTGGGGTTTTCCTGGGACTTCTGAACTCAGGATCTCTTAAATCCTAACCAAATGTTTACAAAAGACTGCCATTCCACTACAATTTGGAGAGAAATTTAGTTTTTACTACTCTGCATTTTACATAAAGTTTAAATCCTCATGAAATACCTGTCATAAACTGCCTAACAATAGTTAAAATTAGCACATAATTATATATCACTTACAGAGGTGTCATTTATACATGTGGGGTTTTGATATATTTCAGCTTACATATGCTTTTATAGTGTATATGAAATCTTACACTTACATACTTTTTTTATGAAAAAAATATGTTATGTGTTAATATTTTCTTTGCACTCTCATATTCTTTTCACAATACATCTCAAATGAGAAGAATAAATCTGGATGGAGAAATCCTCATCCACTAAAATGTATTTGAATTATGAATACTTAATATTGAATATGCACATTTCTATATGCATATCATAGTGCTTATAGATTTATTTATGTAAAAAACAGAATCACCACTATTTTATTGACATAATCATATTATATCCCAATATAATGCATACAAGTAAAATTTACACAGTACATAGGGAATTCTGGGTTATAACAGGAAAATATAGGGAGGAAAAAAGCAAATATTGAACAGAACATTTTCATCTGTGTCCAAAATACATTGGTTAATACTAATAAAATCTGCTGTACTCTACTTCTTGGCAACATTCAGGCTGTGGCTCAGCTTCACCTCCAGACCACTAGAGGGAGACATGTTTGTTTTGATACCAAATATTGCCATGAATAATCAGTGACAACGAGTTTGTTGTTAAAGGAAGTGGTCAAAAAATTGTTGTGTATATACAGTGATACTAGCCTTTGAGAATAAGACACCATGAAAGAGAGATAGGGCGTGTTTGCTGTGATAAAACACAAGCAGTTGCCACTACGCAAAAGAAAAAAAAGCAATTGGTGCCGCATTTAATCGCCTTTTGCAAATGCTGTTTTGAGTCGCGGCTGACGAACCAGCAGTCATGAACGAGAATTTCGACCGAGCTCCTGGCGCAGGGAGAACCCGCAATCTGACAGCAGACCCCGCGGTCCTGGACATCACCGGGGACGGTGAAAGCCACACCATGCTCTTCAACCAAAGGGGGCCGCTGAGGCAGCCACGAACCTCTCCGCCTTTTGCCGAGAACAGCATTAGCACGGAAAACGACGTGGTTGCTGGAGGTAGGGAGTTGTCATAAAGCTAAAGTGAAGTTGGCTGAGCTAACGTTAAGTTAGCTAACAGATTAGCTACTTTCAGATTCGATTTCTTGAAATGTCACTCACTGATATGGTCAATGAAAGCTAAAACTGTGCCTGGCTGAATGCATAAATAGCTACAAAACTGTTCCTCTAAGAAGCATAGGGTGTTCGTTCATTCGTTTGACCTGGTCTAAATCTGGAGCTGTCATTAGCTAGCTAGCTGCTAAACGCCATTAATGTTAGCTAACCTTTGCGTTTTGGCGCTGCGACATGCACCTGTTGGATTGTTATTTCATGTGAGGTAACTTAGCGTTAATGCAGCAGCTAAATAAAGCTCCCACTCGGATGTCACGTCGTTAAATACAGATACAGTTAAGTTAAAGCTATATTACCCACCTAACACCTGAGTTTACATAGCTAACCGTTGCTAACCATCGTTACGTTAAGTTAGCAACTCTGAGAAAAAAGGACGAATCAGTTTTCATTCTTCATCTCAAATTGCTGGGGATATGTTGTGGGGAAACAGTGGAAAATATCTAAAAATGTTGGTTTCGATAAATACAAAGCAAGAACAGGGCCAGGATCACTTATATCAAAAATGACATACTTGCTTTTATTATTAAAACCATCTAATCTGACCCTGTCGCATGACTTCAAATAATGAATCTGGGAGTTGAAGGTGCATTTCTGCCACCACTCGTGGTGTGGCACAGCTGGTGTGTATTTCTGCAGAGTTGATCCACAACAATACTTATTCACTCATCATCAGCCCCACAGCTGCAGAAGTTCCTTTATTAGCAATTACAGTCTATAACACACACGCATATGATGTAGAATTGAGAGACAGATGCACACACACTTACCAACATGTCTTACATGAAATTGCATAGTATATAGAAAGTACTATGTTATGTTCTGTCCTGTATTGGAGCCTTGCACCCAACTAATATTATTTTCACATGATGAATGTACTTTATAAGCACCATAGAACAGTACTGTGCAGTATTGTATAATGTTAAGTCTGCCATGTGTTGACTGTGTCTTTGAGTACCCAATAATCGTTTTTAACTGTTTGTTTTATTGTGTATGTGAAATATTAAGAACTAAAGACAACGTGGAACAGATTCTGCTAACAGTATCAATGTGGGACTGATGTAAGAGTCCATCCCAAATACATTGTTCAGCTGCCATAAAATTGTTAGGGCACCAAATCTGTTTGCATAGCAGTTCCTAATAGTCCTCAAGTTTATATATACTTACTTATATACTTTTTAAAATGTCTTCTTTCTTCTTTTTTTAGATGGTAACAGACAAAACAAACCCCAACAAAGTGCAAATGCCAACAGTACGTCTGCCTTCAGAGGAAGTAATGATGTGGATGCCTTGGTCAAATCATCAAAGCTTTCAGCCAGTGCTCGAGAGTTTGTCCCCTCTGGATTTCACTTATATGAAGTTAGAGGAATTTTTACACCATCTCTACATTAAAACTGATACTATTGCTCCTGTTTAAGTATTTTGTAGCATTATATAGCAATGGTTCAGTTCATTCCTGTTGTTATTTTTCAAGTATGAGTCAGTAAACAGAGTATCTTTCATAAAGATCACAATATCATATAATTATAACTCACTTGGCGAAATGGGGGTCTACCGAAGCATTAAGGCTTTGCGCTTCATTGTATCACTACAGCTATTACTCAGAGCTTCATTTCATACCACATTTACCACATCTACTGGCAATGGCTGTAGCACAAATATTACTAACTTGTTGCTGCTGCTTATAATTGGGCTCTTGATACATTTTTATATAGACATTACCTAGTCCATATACTGCTAGGATTGTCTGCTAGATAGACGGTTCCTGTACATAGAGGTGAAACTCAGTTTCTTTTGTGCAAGTGCTTACAGAATGGCAGGGGACTGAAAATGCCATGTAACAGAAGTGCAGGGGAGCTTCCATTAGTTTTCTTTCTTTTCATATTATATTTTGCTTGCCCTGGTGAACACTCTTACAGAGATAGTGGAGGGTAGTGGTGTATGTATTCCACACATGCTTTCAGTGTCCTATGTAACAGTAATAATCTAAAACTTCAGTATTATCATGACAAAGTGCCATTGATTTATGTAATTAGATCTTCATGTTGTGATTTTTGTATAGGACCCAGTTTACGATGACAGCGAAGATTATTATGGTGAAGCAACCTTGGCTGATACAGTCAAAGATTTTCTTGTCCATCTGAGCTCCTCACCTGGCTCCTTTGACACAGATGTTGAATACATAACTTACATGCTCAATTCCTGGGTTACTACTGAAGAGTTGTTGCAGGAGTTGGTGGAACTGATCTTCACACAGGTTTGGACATTCACACTTTTCAATTTACTCTTTGTATGCATATTAAATAATAGAAACAGACCTGTCTAAATACAGCGTAGTCACATATTAACTCACTGAATGTAAGTTCTGTTTTCATTGCAGTCTACTGCCATTCAAAATTTTTCTTACACGGGTGCCAGACTGTGTAACTACCTGTCTCATCACCTCACTATCACCCCACCAAGTGGCAATTTTCGTCAGCTGCTCCTGAAAAGGTCTATTTTCTTTTTGTATAATTTTATTTTTAAAACGATGTATTTTTTTATGAAATGATGCACAGAATAAGTAGACAATCTTGATATCACACAAGTAGTATGAGAAGCAGAAATATTTTTGTATTATAGTGATACTTATACTTTAATAAGGTCAGAATGCAAAGCAGTCAAAGTCAAATTACCTCTAAAAAAGGAGAATCTTTTCTCCTGTAGATGTCGAACAGAATTTGAACAAAAGGATGTAGCTGTTAAAGGAGAGCTGGAGACCCAGAAGAAATTCCACTCCTTTGTGCTGTTTCTGGGAGAGCTCTATCTTAACCTGGAGGTAACATGTTGTACCCTCTTTACTAACTTATATTATATGTAAGGTTTTCTTTGATACATCATTCATAAGGTTATGTAAATGCATTTATTAAAGAATATTAATAAACAGCACAATGTTAACTTTTTTTAAATTCAATAATTACCTTTTTCACCTCAAAGTGCTTACAGCATGTAGTGACTTTTTTCAGGGGCCCTGCTTGTGTGCTTGCTTATTTGATGGACAGTTGTTTCTTCATGACAGACCTGAACTGTATACATTTTATTTATGGTCATGCTATATGTATCAACCTGTCACTTATGCTTGTTTTAGTGCACTTTGTGTCATCAGTCATTTGTTGACTTTTATGTCTAGCTGATTTTGTTTATTTAGATAAAGAGTAGTAAAGGACGTCCAGAAAGAGCACACATCCTTCTCGGTGCTCTGTACGACCTGATGAAGAGTCTGTTCTCGAATCCTGTGGATGCAAACCTTATCTGTGCTGTCAAACTGCTTAAGGTTTTGTCTCAATTAAATACATTAACATTTGCGTTGCAAGCTTTCCACACACTTCTGTTAATTAGGGAGGTAATGAGGTTGTGTTTTGAATTTGCAGCTAACGGGCTCTGTTCTGGATGATGCGTGGAAAGAGAGGGGACAATCACACATGGAAGAGTTGATCCGAAAAATAGAAACTATTTTACTAGATGCCGCCTGCAGCAGGTGTGTATATCAATATGGTCTTTTGTATGCAGCTGATGTGTATGCTTAAGGTAACTTCAGATTTAAAATCCATGCTTCTGCATTTGAGATGCTGGAAATGAAACATTTGTGGAGGGTTCTGCCATCATTGCAATTGATCATCAGGAACATGTATCATCATTCAGAGTCATCCATAAACTAGCAAATGGCTGAAATACCAGCAAGCAGCAAAGCATTAAATCTCCTGCGGACAATCTGGGTAAAACATTGTCATATGAGCATTTTTTTCCTCAGGGATGTTAGACAGATGCTTCTGAAACTAGTCGAGTTGAGATCCAGTGATTGGGGCAGAGTCCGTGCTGCTGCTGCAGCCAGTAACGCCACACCAGACAATGACCCCAACTACTTCATGGTAAGTGTGAGCTGTGCCATACCTTTCTTCTTTGACATTTATTCACAGTCTGTATTTCTGTTGGTCATTGTTTTGTTTACCTCTCAGAATGAACCTACATTTTATACAGAAGATGGCACACCTTTTACAGCAGCAGACCCAGGTGAGCCTGCGTAATCCACTGTGTGCAGTTATTCCCAGGTACTGTGGTCATACAAAATCATTCTTAGTAGGAAATTTAAAACAGAAACAAAACCAGAAAAAACATTGAATAGTTGCTGTGGAGTTTATGCACACAAGAAATCAAAAAGATGAACAATTTTTCATTTTATTCTTTTAATATGGCTCATGTTATCCGATTGTGTTATTCAAAATGGAACTGATGCTGATAGACTAATCATTTAGGTGGAATTTTTTGTATTGTATTTCTAAATATTTTTTAGTAGAGATGTGCTCCATATCTTATCTTAATGTGGCGAGCTTTCTGTGACACAGAACAGCACTAGCAGTAGTACGGAGGTGTTTCCTTCTGTAGGTTTTTGAATGAGGTCCCCCCTTCTAAAAATCAGAAAAGGTCAAACCTTGTGTTTTACATATTGATGCAAAACGGTACTGTGTATGTATCCATGAGACGCCACAGGTTTTGACTGTGGATGTACGGTTTTGGAACAGTGACATATGTCCTGTTATTCTTATTCTACTGCCCTTTTTAAACAATACAAAATACTGCCAAAGAAACTGGAGAATGTGGAAAGTTTAGCCATTTACTTTAAATTTTCTTATTATTTTTAGCTACAAATATAAGTTGATAAAAATTGTTGTAAATACGTATTCTGACTTTACTCATCCTGGTAATTGGCAAAACGTTTTGGTCATGGCTGTATTAAATTATGTTGCAGCTTGTCCTGTACCTGAGTTTCAGTCTCTCCACTTTTACAGACTATGCTGAGAAATACCAAGAGATCCTGGACAGACAGGATTATTTCCATGATGTTTATGGAGAAAATGGAGACGAACTGTAAGTACATACAGTTAAAATATAATAATATAGAGGGGTCATACATGCCTTTGTTTGCCTCGTATACTGTGGGACGTGTGATGCTTGTTGCTGTGGTTTGCGGTTGTGGTTGGTTTTGTGGTTGTCCTTTTGAGATATTACCATCCATTCATGAGCCTGTTTATTAAATAATGGTAATAAATCATATTTAATAAATTAATAATAAGTCAATGTAAGTCACGTCTGCGGGATGCTTCTTAACATTTGTTTAGTAGAAACACACAACATGCACTCAGCAACATTTTTTTAAGATTAGCCAATTGAGTATATCTATATTCTTTGAGCGTTTAATGGTGCTTCAGGTAGCACGTCGACCTTTTTAACCTCTAGAATAATTCCACACTGAACAAACAACTGGCATGGTTTAATTACTTCCTTCTTGTTAATTGTAAATTGTTGAGATTAAAATCTTGAGTTTGTCACAGATTGTAGAGGATAATACAGTAGTTAGTTCATCTTTTTTTCACAAAGAAACTTAAGTTTTTGTGAATGCCATTCTTCCACACATGTTTCTGCAGCATTATGTGTACATATGTGGAGATTCTCAGTCATCCAGATTATGGGATATCCAGATGTGCTAGTGAATTTCCAAATAGCACTTCTGGGAATGTTTTAAGGTTGTAGTTAAAGTAATGAGTTCGAATAATTTCAAATATAATTTTGTCTTAAAAGATGGATTGTTTAATTTCCTGGATTATTTCCTATTTTAGTAAGCTTATAATTTTTTTAGTCTCAAATCTGTAAAAGGTCATTAGTACCAACAAGTTGGCGCATTTTCCATCATCTGACTACATAACCACTTCACACAGGTCATATGACCATTACTAACCTGGGGGCCCCTGAGCTTGGCAAATGTGTTTGACTGCCCCACAATGCAACAGGGTTGGCCATAGCCTCAGATTCAGTTTATTCAGCAGTTGGATGTGAAAGAGGGCTTAACTTGCTCTTATCCCCTCTCTCAGAACTGTGTGTCTAGTGAGCTTGTGATTTTGTGTGTGTGCGTAAATGGCAATTAATTCCATGTGTCAGTTGAATTAATATTAGTTACACAAAACATACTGTATATAATATATATTCATGTACATGTGTCATGTGTCTTAAAGATCTAAAAAGTAAAAAAAAAAACAACCTTATTTTATTGTGTTCACAGATACGACTTTGAAGATGAGATGGAGCCTGAGATAGAAGAAGCTTTTGAGACTTTCTGTTTAGAAGCAGAGAGGAAACGACAGCAATGATGTGAGCGCAAGAATCTGTGAGACTCAACAGGCACATACTGTACTTTTCCCACTTAACTTGCCGGAAATGAAAAGAAACAGAAACTAGCAGAGAATAGGTTCACACTTTTATTTTACTACAAATAGGCATTTTAACTGAAACAACTGTTCATTGTTGCACTTCTGACACTTTTTCTTCAGTCAGTGTTAGAAAATGGGGACAATTAATGGGATAACTCTTAAATGTTGAGGTGTAACACTGTTTTGGAAATGGAAGTTCTCTTTGTTGAACTCTTTTCCTTTACACTTAAACTAAAAGCCAAGAGAAAATAGTGTGCCGTGTATTTTTAGATGTTTTCTGAATAACAGATGCAGTGCTGTGAAAAAGTGTTCGTTTATTTTTTGCATGTTTTTCACAAATAAATGATTTAGTTCATCAAACAGATTTTAACATTACACAAAGATAAGCAGTTTTTAAATGATTTCATTTATTAAGGGATAAAAACTGTCCAAACCTGCCTGGCCCTATGTGAAGTCATCATTTAAAAGCTGTCTTTTGTATTTACTTAGGCTATCTTTGTATAATATTAAAACTTGTTTGATGATGTAAATCATTTAAGGGTGACAAATATACAAAATAAAAATAATTTTAAAAAAATCAGGAAGGGGGCAAATACCTTTTCACAGAACTGTATGTTTCATCAAATGTGTGCATAATTTGTTAGATACTAATTGCCCCATGCATGTACTACAGGCCACAAAACTCAAATCATTATCAGGGCTGCTTTGTTTTTATTTAAAATGCACTAACAGAAACAAATACTTAATTCAGCAACAGACTGGAATATAGTCACAGCAACTTCAACAACAGTTAAAGCTATAGTATGTAACTTTTTATGAGAAATATGTTTTGTTTTTGTTTGTTTTTAGAAATATATTACAAAACTCAATGTGGAGAGGCGCCGTCAAAGACGCTGATTTACAGTCATTGAAGAGCCTGGCTGTTCAGTGTTGGCCAATCCGAATGCCAATTATTTCTTCTTGAACGCTATGCTTTGTAGTATTCTTATTCATATTAATTTCATGAGGGGAGTGCATTGATTTTGAGTCTCACATTGTCACTTGTTTCCCAAAAGTTTTATTAAATTTAAAGTTTTAAAGATGTGATTCAGAGTCCTGAGGATGCAGTGCATCTAAATCTGGTATATTTTCTGAATGTAGCTTTAAACATTGTAACTACTAATCTTGCAGTCTGTAGCTGTCAGTGGGACATACAGTAACTGCTAAAAGGAGTAATTGTAATTACAAGACTGAAAAAACTGTTTACCAGCAACCCATGGAACCCATAAAAAGGAATGTTGTTTTATAGTTTGTAAATACAATTTATAGTATTGTTTGCCTGCAATAAATTCTTTATAATGTGAGAATTTATTTGCTTGATTTGTGTGTGAGCTTTTGGGTACACAGTGAGTTAAAACCTGTGTTTGGTAAAACTAAAATAATTTGGGCAAAGTGACTTAATCTCTGTGAGCTTAGAGTATTACGTCACCTGCTTATGGTACATCAGAACAGTTTCATACAAATATATCATATAACACTTAACTACTGCATTTATAATGTTCTGTTACTGCTGATTCTGTCAGAGAGACAATTAAACTTTACAGTATGTTTTGAGATTTAATGGTAGTATTCTTTCTGTTTCTATAACCCCTCATGTATGTAAACTAGGATAAACAAAACATGTTTCAGTATAATTGTGTCCAGAGCAATATAAGGAGTCTGTCTTTAAAAATTGTCATGTACTGGAGGACGTTCTAACAGTAAATTATATGAATTACTTTAGTTTATCTGTCCTATTACCTATGCTCCCGTGCTATGCTCCCATTATTTTCTATCTCTATGTCAGGTGAAGATCTTGCTTTAAATGGACTGTAAGCAATATCTTCTTTTATGTGTCAGAATTTACAATGCTGCATAAAAATAAGGTAACATACCACATTTCTAAGTGTTTTCAATTAGAAATACAGGTGGTATTCCTAACATTTGCAGTACAAAAAACGTTTGGACTATGAAAATATTCAAGGCAAATAACATACAAGCTTTTATTTTGAAAGTAAACTGGCCTATTCTACTTCCTAGGTGGTAAGTAACTAAGTACATTTACTTAAGTATTGAACAATTTTCAGGTACTTGCACTTATTTGGAGTATTTCCACTTTGTTACTTTTTCTTTTACTCCACTACAAATCAGAGGAAAACATTGTACTTTTACTCCACTACTTTAATTTTAACATGATTAACTACTAGTTACTTTTTGCAGGTGGCCCCACCTTTACTGCCTGCTGTTTTTTTACTCTTGGTTTTTTGATTTTACATCATTTTAATGGTTTTGCAGTTTTCAACTATTAGCTTTATGAGCACTATAGACGATCACAGTGGTGTTGAACAGAAATGTTAATTTACAGGTTTTAATTGGTTACAGTTAACTAAAGACCAACTCACTTTAGCAAAAAAGACCTCAGAACTGTTTAAAATACCAGCATATAATGATTAAAAAATTCATGGTTGGCATGATGGTGTTAAAATCTGCTGATTTTTTATTAGTCTTTGCCGCCACCTGGTGATCAAGATGAGTAGTGTTTCGAAAGAACTGCGCCATTAATTAACTTAGGAACTTTGCTGTGTTTAATTACAAGTTGTCTTTACTTCAAGAAAATGATCAGTGAAAAAGAAATTAAAATTTGAGTATTTTCCCACTGTGATATCACAAATTATATATGGAATTATTTTTCCCCAAGGGGATAAATAAAGTCTGTCATTATTATTATCATTATGTGTACACTGCTGGGTTAGTCTGAAGTATACTGAGCAGTTCTCTAGCAGCAACTGTGGACTGAATCTCTAGAATGTGTTTCAAATCTGCCTCTTTTACCACAACATCCTCATAATTTTACCATCACATCATTTAATTGTAAAAGAGAATGAGAACTCCCAACCTTTTCTTGGTTCACACAGCCAACTTTTCCATATAAAGCTTTGTTACCATGTTGGAAATGTATGTGTTCATGGCCTTGAAAATTGTTAGTGGTTTCCAGTCAGCCATACCATAATATTTCCTTAACCCCAATCACACACCACAACAATGTTTCATACCACAATGAAATGGCTCGTCTGTGCTTTGTAAACCATACTAAGCATACGATGAAACTGCAAGACTCAAAGCTTAGATTACATCAGAGAATATTGCATTTTGCTCTGAGATGCAGTCTGTATTTCTTTTCGTACCGATTTATCCCAGTAACCCAGCAATGTCAGATGAATGCCTAATAACCACAACAATTCTAATCTGAGCCTTGTCGGGGAGATTCATTGCGTGTGACCCTGTTTTGCACTGGATTTCAAAAATAAAATCCATCATGGAACACTACTTGATACCATACTTTAATGTGGTTGTGCTATCATGTTTTACTGTAAGACTAAGTTTTACACTGCTGCTTCGCTGTACTTTAGAACTTAATAAGAATCGAATAAAATGGCTTGCATTGAGCTTTATGTAAATTGTTTACATCTGCCAGTTGTTACTACTGTGGACGAGAATGGAAACCTCTACCACAAGTCTGTATTCAATTTATTGCCAACACGCAGTTGTGGCAGTCATCTAAAGCAAGGAAATGTCACTGGGTACTGTTCTGTCATAAACTTTATATATCTGTTTTTTTTATTATTTGGGAAAACAATATTATTAATTTATGTTATGTGTGTGTGTATTGAGGAGCTATATTGAACATAGGTGATACCTTTACCAATAAGCCACTGGTTGGCAGCTTCACCACAGGTTCAAATGTCTTTGGTCACGTGACAGGATGCTCACTTCACATTGCCACCACGTCTGTGGGCAGTCATTGACTCGTGAGCCCCTCTGAGCCTGCTGGATGTGACTGTCTGGATCACAATGCAACAAGGCGGACCGGGGCCTTAGATTCCCATTGGTCAGCAGATGGGTGTGAAAACAGGATTAGCACCGTTATACACTCCACTCACCCAGAACTCTGTGTGTGTGCTTCTGTACCTGTATTCATGTATTTGTATTATACTGTATAATGCTGTTTTCAAACTTAATTGTCAGCAAACACACTCAAAGAACAACGTATCTGTTCATGTCAAAACAGTAATGACCTGTTTGTTTGCAAATTGTAGCTACTATTATTGAGCTGGAACTCACCACTGAAGATGTGTTTGAGAACATTTTCCTCATGTCAGCAAAGCAATGATATTGGCTTTGGTTACAACAAATTTTTATTTATGATGATTATGATTGTCTTTATAGGATATTTCATTAAGGCTGTGATTTACACTACTCACAAAACGTTAGGGATATTTGGCTTTAGGGTGAAATTTATAGAAAACGTAAAAAGTTCACACTACAGTGATATTATATCATGAAAGTAGGGCATTTAAGTAGAA